>JFZS01000175.1:0-53812 GCA_000709145.1 Balansia obtecta B249
AGTAGTAACTAGCTATTAAAAGGCTATAATTTTATTTACTATTACTTAATTATTTTTATTAGCTAGTATATTAGTAGAATTCTAAAGAGCTATTTTAATAATATTAAGTTATTACTTAAAGTAATATAGTATAGTTCTAAATAAAAGTCTTTAATATATAATAATTAAAGTTAGTTTATATAAGTAAAACTATAAAGTAGTTTAAGCTAAGTAATATAATACTAAGTTATAATTATAATTATAACTAATAATTCTATTAAAAACTAGCTAAGAAAATAGTTTTAAGTAATAAAGTCTTATATAGCTAAGTACTTACTAGTAATAGTAGTAATTAATAGTGTTACTTACTCCTATTAAGTAGTAATCGCCTCTTCTGCTTACTAGTAGAGTAGTAAGCAGCGATGTGATTGGTTGATCGGTCTTCTTCGGGCCGATGTTCTGCCGGGCCGCTGGTTGGGCCGTAACAACGGGCCGGCAGTTGGCTGGCTACCCTGCAGCCAACCACAACGCGCGCCTCGGATCCATTTTCCACGACACAACAAGCCAACGCTGAACTGCTTGTCGACGATGCCGCCCGCACCGGCTGCCGCGCCGGCTGCCGAAAAGCGTGACTGTTCTTCTTACATGATGCGGCGGCTCCTTCCATATCTCAGACAGAGGGTGGGGGGGGAATTATCTCGGCTTGTCGCGTCGGCGCAGGCGGAGCGGTTCCGGCGACTGCCCTCGCCCCGGCTGGTCGGCGAGGACGCAACGAATTTTTTATTTTTTTTCGCCCCGGACGCCACGGGGTGCTGTATGAACCACGATGCAGGCCGGCAAGACGCTTTGAACGCTGCTTCTCTCCACACCTTGCCGGGCGCTTTGTTGACAGGTCGCAATGCGTGGGGGATTGGGGACGTTCTGGCTGATGTCTAGCTTGTCCACCATCGCGTCCGAGGGGCGTGTCACGACGACCGAACCTTATGCGCTTCGTTTCTCCCCCCCCCCTTCCCCTTCTCTTTAGGGATCCCAGCAGTTCTCTTCCAAAGGCCGCGCTGCAACGCCGGACCCATGCGGCTTTTTGACGTCCGACCTCGCCCTTCTGCCCAACTGGACGGAACGTGCTTGGTCAAGAGGCTGGAGGGGAAACGGCGTCCAAGGCGCCTTTTGTCGTCCTGGGTGACCACGCTGGTCGATATGCGTACGGGGGCCCTTGCTGGGCCGTTTGCAGCCTGCCGTTCTTTGTATGATCGAGAGCTCGTTCTCCCGGCGTTGAAAAAACAGGTATAAGTATTTGGGCGCGCTCGGAGTATAGGCCTGTTGCGGGAACGAGACCCTTCAGACAATGCGGGATGAACGATCTGGCACGGGGCATAAGACCGCGGACAGTATTCTCCTTCCTGGCTTGAACGCGTTTCTTCTTCTTCTTCATCTTAAATTGTTCACTGACGGTGCGTATCTCATGGCGATGGAGACGCCGTCTGACCCCCCCGATGTCGAGAAGCAGCGATATGTCGTCCAGACCAGGACCATCGCCGACAAGCCCGCGACCATGTCCTCGCACGCATCGTCTCGCATATGCTCGGCGCCTCCTCCCCCTTCTCTTCCTCTCCCGCAGCCGCAGTATCATCATCCCCCGCCGGACGGCGGCCGGACAGCATGGTCCCAGGTGCTAGCAGCCCATCTGATCAACGCCATGTCCTTCGGCTACGTCGCATCGTTCGGCGTGTACCAGCTGTACTACGTCGAGGTCCTCGGCCTCCCGGGGTCCAGAGTCTCCTGGATAGGCTCATGCCAGGTGTTCCTGGTGTTTGGCATGTGCGTCTTCTCCGGACGCCTCGCC
This sequence comes from Balansia obtecta B249, assembly GCA_000709145.1. Classification (NCBI taxonomy): domain Eukaryota; kingdom Fungi; phylum Ascomycota; class Sordariomycetes; order Hypocreales; family Clavicipitaceae; genus Balansia; species Balansia obtecta. The sequence goes on from JFZS01000175.1 coordinate 1,823, forward strand.
GACGCCGGGTACGCTCGCGAGCTTGTCGTCGCGGGCTGCTGCTTCGCCGTGCTTGGCTGCTTTGTGACCAGCTTCTGCTCCGGGTATTGGCAGTTCTTCCTGGCGCAGGGCGTGTGCGCCGGGTCCGGCCTCGGCATCCTGTACGCGCCCGTCGTGTCCGTGACCAGTTCGTATTTCAAGAAGAACAGGGTGCTTGCGTTGTCGATTGCGGCCGTGGGCATCTCGACGGGCGGCCTCGTCTTCCCGTCCACGATGCAGTATCTCATTCCGCGCATCGGCTTCCGGCCCGCGGCCAGGTGCGCGTCTCTTGTCATGCTTGTGTTCTGCGCCGGTGCCTGTGTCCTTCTGAAGCCGTTTCTTCCCGGGAGGAAGACTGGCTCTGTGTTTGAATGGGCCGCCTTCAGAGAGCTTCCGTATTCGCTCTTTGCTGCTGGCTCGATGCTAAACTTTTACGGAATATACTTTGGCCAGTTCTACGTAAGTGCTTTTCCCAATGTCGGCCGTTTCCAAACGCAAGACTACCGACTTCATGGGGTGGCGGATGACCTGTTGTGTCTCACACGTGTAATTCCCGTAGATTAACAGCTTTGCTCGCAACATAATCGACTTCTCGTCTCTCGAATCCGTTAATTTGCTGCTCATCTCCAACGCCGTCGGCATCCCGGTCCGACCTCTTGTGGGATACATGGCCAACAACTACTTGGGCCCGATCAACGTCTTCATAATGGCCACTGCGTTTGTGGGCGTCATGCTGTACGCTTGGATAGGTGTGTCCAGCCCGTCTGGCATGTACATCTTCAGCGCCTTGTTCGGAGTGGCAACCAGTGCGAACCAGGCAATGTTCGTGCCGTCGCTCGTGAGCCTTACTCGGGATCCCCAGACGATGGGCATCCGATTTGGCATGGTGGAAGCGCTTTGTTCATTTGCGACGCTTGCCGGTCCTCCCACCGCGGGTGCCATTATCGACCGCGACGGCGGCGAGTATTGCTCAGCCCAGATCTGGGGAGCATCGGTCATGGTGGCTGGCGCATGTACCATTGCGATGGCGCGTTTCGCAGCCACTGGCTGGAAGTGGAAGATTATGATTTGAGATAATCAGTGCCCAGCAACTGGACATGAAGAGAAAGCACGCCGACCCACGGTTGCAACCTAAATCCAAATTGAGACGGGCAAGAATGAAGAGAATCACTCCGACACAAAATGGCAACCTAAATCCACATGAGGCGGGCAAGACTATCATCTGGGCCGTGTTTAAGTTCATGACGCCATCAATGACATGTTGGCTATCAATTACGACTAGCCAAGTAACCAGCTGGGGAGGTGCACTTGCACGGATATGGCAGTTCAGAATTTATGGATTGAACGTAATGTAAATGGTCACTCAAGTATTCTTCTACTATAATGAATCACATTATACCGACTAATTAGTCGCACCCGTGTTTCGTATTACGCCCACGGGGTAGGGGTTGTTAAAGAACTGGAAATCCAGCGTATGCCATTATTCCCGCCTGTAACGTAGAAGTGTCTTCGTCCCAATCATGTTTCATAGAGAGTTAGACCTGACTGAGTGGCATCAGAAGGATCAATCAATCCATCGTTTCGAATAGGGTAGATGCTACGAGGCCACCTCCGAAAAAAAAAAAACAAAACGAAAAAATTGACAGGAAATCTTGCGATGACGGCGAGGAGTTTAAACTACTTGTGTACACTCTTACGCGTATGCGCCAAGACTGTAGACTTATTAATCGGATGCAGCTGCTGGTGGGAAGCGTCTTTCAAGCAGCGTCGCTATGGGCAATTCAACGCTTAACGCGACGAACAGATTACCAATTCAACAAGCGATGAGAAATTGCGCTCATAGGATGTCATAGGAAAGCTCTCGTTTTAAGACAGTTGATGGTATACCTTGTAGATGACTGATATCATGGTCTGCGTCGCTGGGTGGGCTCAAATATGAGATGAGAGGCGATCTGATGTAAATGGCTTTCAACTTTTGCTTCTCATCGTCGACTTCTCCGCGGGTCATTGTAAGCCATCAGGAACCCTACCTGTGGCTAATCTGGTGATCAAGGCCGGTGCAATTAGGAAGCTCTTCTGAGTGCCTCTGGAAGCCTGATTGCGAGGGCCCATCTCGCTGTCCTGCTACGGATATGTCGATCGAATAAAGTGCCGGAGGGTCCTGCCGTGCTAAATTGGTCAACGTTGTTCGGGATGCGTATATAATTCTTCCTCGCATCCGCTTTGGCCTCTCAATATTATTATTGCAAGCGGCAAATGCACGCCAACCGAACTTACATAATCTGGCTGGCGCAGAATGTGGTGCAGTAGCATCTGCATGTCCTTGAGAGAACAGAGATGGCCAAAGAACACGTTATAACAGCGTTGATAATTGTAGCACAGCCCCAAACGGGTCACACTGGCATTTTCTCCCACTGATGACGGACATACCAAATACTGTACTCCGTACAGTGGATAGACTTGGGATATCGGGATCATATCATTGGGAACGGCCGCCTAAAGTTGGCCGCGGTCCATAGGAATAATGTTCGCCTCTAAACGTCTGACGGAGCTTGCTATGGGGACAAGGACAAGGGGCAACTTGAATGGACTTTCTCGTGCCATCGCTGCGAGCCGGACTCGGAGTATCCAGGCATACAGCATGCTGACCGATGGCCGACGGATCAGATCATGTGTGAAGATTAGTTAACGAGGTCCTGCCATGACGTGAAGCATAGAGGCAAAAACTGACATGTCTGGAGTCGTGCACCATGGCAATCACCATCGATGGTCGACCCATGGGTCGATTGAAGCTATCTGGATGCGTCATTGGGGTCTCGGCCTATTTATCGACAGCAGTCAGCACAGCACAGAAGTGGGAGATACGAAGGACGGAGTAATACATACGTACACAACCGAACATGGCTTCCTAGAGTGGAGAGGAGGGGGAGGAGAGAGAGGAGGAGGGAAAAAATGCCCCGCATTAGATAAGATCCACCAAGTCCTGTCTCGTGCCAACTTGAGATTACGACGCCACACAAGACAGAGTGCAACACACAACATGTACGGAGTAATCCGTAATTACAGACGTGATTGACAGGCGACATCTGTCGATATCGATAGCGGGATGCTCTGCCCACAGATAAGAAAGTAGAACCGTCAACCCCTCCTGTCGCTCTCTAATTCTGACAAACGCTGCAGCTGCTTCCTCGTCGCCGGCCGAGTTTCACATTCAACTTCCATCAATGGCTGGTCTCCTCGCCTGGAGCCCGAGCGCTGTCCTGTTGTTTCAGATCTCTGGGCCAGCAAGGTATGCTATCCGCGTGCTGAGAGGTGATGCCGACTTGTGACGGACTGGCCCTCTACACGCAGCGAGATTTTAATTTGCTCGTGGTGGGCTCCTCCACCGCAGGGCAAATAACATATCCGCATCGATCAATGTGTCAATATTCCATCGTCAAGGTCAAGGATTTTTGCAACGTGGCAGTGGTGGATACAGTGATGGGTCTCGGCCGCGCTCTCTCGCCTCTCTCTCTCTCTCTCTCTCTCTCTCTCTATCTCTTGCAGCCGGCGACACGTTAGCAACGGTCTCAGCATGATTGTCCAGCATGACTCAAGGCCCCTGACGGAAATTCCTTCCTATGCAGTCTCGACAGCAAAGTTCCGCTTTAAACGTTATCCGTCCACCCTGATCATCCATCAAGTACGCGGTGAACAGAGTCTATGGCAGGTCCCGCAATATATTGCTCTTAGGATCCGTCACGGAATATGACGCAGGCTATCCGCGGCTGCCTCCAGCGCCCACCTTCCGAATGTTGGTTGATACAGCTCGACTTTTCTTCAATGGACAATGCTAGTCAACAGGTAGTACAACCGGCGATTCCTGAGTTGAGCTATGCTTAATGCCTGACTTCGTCTGCTAACAGTTCTCGTTTCAGCTTTGGATGTTCAAGTCTGACTTTTATTCAAAACCATTGATTCGCGCACCCATACTTGTACATCTCGCAGCACAAGTTCACTAGGTTTCCGCTGTTCTGGTCCGCGTCGGCGAAGAATACCTTGTCCGATACTGTCGGACACTGACGATGCGACTCGGGTATGACCAACATACACGAAACTTCTCATTAAAGGCAATGGATGAGAACTCAATTGATCTTAATGAATATAATGGAGGCAACTTGGTAGCCACTTGCGTATCGTTGCTCGTCACCACTTGGATCGCGGTTGGGGTGCGAACATGTACACGAGTCATCTTGATGAAGAGTTATCAGGCGGATGACTGGCTGATGTTGGTGGCACAGGTTAGCACCCACGCAGTGGTCTTTGAAGTCGGTGTCTTACTGATGCCTGCCTCATAGATCATCTTCACTGTGACATGTGCTTTCACACTGGAAGCTGTAAGCAAGGGTCTCGGGAAACATAATGCTATTGTCGACGAGGCTGATCGAGTAGCAGCCCTCATGGTACGTTTCACCGGCAGCGCGAAAAAGCTGCAACAAAATAGTCTGGCATAATATTAGAAGCGATGGCAGCTGACCGAGTATTGTACAGTGGCAAGCTCTCACGGTCGGCAGCTACATCGCATGCATGATGTTCGTCAAGCTCAGCATTGGCGTTTTCCTATTGCGACTCGCCACGCAAACGTTTTACAAATGGGTCATTCGATCCATGCTCGTCATCGTCACTCTCTGGAGCATGGGCATCTTCATATGGAATGTCTTCCAGTGTGATCCCGTGCAGAAGCAATGGGATTTTAGAATAACCAGCGGCCACTGTGCCGATACCACCGAAATCCTTTCGGTGGCTTATGCTCTCAGCGTCCTGTCCGTCTTCTCAGACTGGTTCTTCGTAAGTGGCATAATCTGCAATGGTCTAGGCATGCCCCGGCTTGTTTATTGACACAAGTATTTGCAGGCACTGATACCGATTCCCATGCTTTGGGGGGTTAAAATGACCAAGCAATCCAAGTTTACAGTGATTGTGATACTGGGACTCGGTATCTTGTTAGTCTGCGATGCCACCTCTCCCGTCTTGGGCCTTGGTTGTTGCTAACTCTTGCCGGCAGTGCCAGCGTTGCCACACTCGTCCGACTCAAGTTCTTGGCCGGAATAGAGGTGACCGACGACCTCCTTTGTACGTAGTTCGGGCATCATCTAAGAACGGACCGCAGGCTAACCAAGCATAGTCGCTGCGACCAACGCAATGATCTGGAGTCTTATAGAACCCGGAGTGGCCATTATTGCATCTAGCTCGGCAACAATTCGACCCCTCCTCCGCGCTCTCAAGATTCGCGGATTCCAGGCAACGGAAATGACGCCCACCATGGGCATGTCTGGCGCGGGGGGGGATTTCAGCCCCGAAAGCCGTAATGTACGTGGGTCCATGCCAGCTCATGGACTGAATCAGGTGTCCCTCCAGAACGTGACGAGAACGGGCGGTGGGCGCATCATTAAAACCGTGGGCATCACGATAGACGAATACAGGTCGTCTCCCAATCAGAACGGCGAGTACAGCAGCCGAGCGAGCGATGCCAACAGCGAGGTCTATATCATCGAGGGCAGCAAACACTCTAGAGCAGGAAGCACGCAAGGCTTGCGACCGGTCGACCAGACGACCGATAACGTTTCAGATTTCGAACATGACAGGCAAGGGTACCAGTCGCGGAAAGGATGGAGGTTTGGTTGAACGCCTGCTATCAGCATACGGCGTTGATTCGGGATATGACATGGCCATGTCATACGTGTCATACACTTCGACGTCTGATTCGTGTATATATTGCAATGGGGGCCGCAAAGGCATGAGCTGAGACTATGCACGACTGCTTTTTGCAGCCCTTTTGTCTTTTACGTTTTTGAAGCTAGGGTCAGCGTCGAATGCCCAAGGAGCCGGGGCAATTCGGGACCTTGTTTCGCGCATGAAGCGCATGTCTTCGTACTCACGCCCCAATAGCTTATGGATCGATGAATCGATCGTCCAGACTTCAAAACACAACAGGCGACGATTTAAATCACCGGCATGAAACTCGCTAATTTCTCAACGGCACAAATTGTTGTTTTTTTTTTTTTTTTTTTTTTCGGCAAGCTCGGCAAGGCGCCTGGCCTTCCTTGATTATAACGTCGCACGGACCGGCTAATACGGTCCACAACAGGATACGTCTTTTTTTTCTGATCGGTATGCGCTCCAATCGCGAAGCTTTGCACGGCGTATCGAAGCCGACATCAACCCGGGCTACCAAGCAGAATATAAGCAAGGCTCCCTTTGTAACTAACTCTTTTCATCCCTTGCTCTTAGATTCTACGTATACCCGATGTTGGCAGCGCTACGTTCGCCCAGCCGAGATTAGGAGCAGGAACCGATTCTTTGATTGGCTGCTCTGTAGATAATCGGTGTTCATATATGGAATACTTGACCATCTTGTGCCACATTTCATTTCACGGCGACCCTCATCCATCAAGGTTGGAGGCGGGTCCAATAAGTCCCCCCTTGTCCAGGACCATGACGCCGCACCCATTATTCAAAACACAGCGCAACCACTCCATTCATCCCAGGCTCGCTCAAGAAAACATGTCCATCGTCATTTTAGAAAAGCTCACGAAAGCTGCCTACTTAGGTTGGCAAGCCGCGGAATCCCTCGCCTTGCCCAGTTTTTTTTTTTTTTTTCCCTCTCCGGTGTGCAGGGAAGTGGAGACAGGTTTAGAGTTTGGGCTTATCAGATTTTTCTGCCAGACACGTAGCGTAGGGCTGCATGGAGTAGGACCGAAGCTCGGGGTCATCGAGGTGCGATTGGCGAGCCAGAGCTCTTTTCGACTTTTGTGCGTTTTTGTCTGCGTTCCATTGGGGGCCTCGACTGGATGTGCCTCCGTTCTCTTCACGGCTGGCTTCTTGATTTTTGCTGGCAACTTGCATGAATGCATGGACCAGGTGAGGAACAGGACGTGGCTTCAGATTCGGATACTTAATGGCGGTTTTTTTTTTCCGCATTCTTTGCTTGCTTTCTCTCTCTCGGATTCATTCCGCCACCAGTCCGTCTGGCGCGACGATCCAGTCCTCTTCTTCGCTCCATATAGGCGCAAGCACGAAGCGGCCCATGATCTTGCCCATGCCGACGCTTTCGCCGCCAAACCCGCCTTGCGGCGTCTTCTCATCGTTCTCTTCCACGATGACTGCCGTAGTCAAAAAGTTCATGCCTGCTGCTGGGCTCATCTCCAACCTCATGCCGCCCCAGTCGAGCTCGACTTTGCCTGATTTCCGCACGTTGAGCTTGCCAATCATGCCGCCGTAGGATAGGGACTGCGACCGAAACCCTTCAGCTTCGGAGTCTTCCTCTTCTCTACCTTCTTCCTCGTCCTCTTCTCGCCTTCCATTCGTGACGTCGATGGGACAAGGGTCGCTCACGCTCGGTGCGTCCATGATATTGATGTCCGTTGCTTCCTCTTTGACCCTCGATGAGAGCCGTGGCTGCGCGACCTCTCTCAAGGGAGGAATCAACGGCGGGAATTGAAAGAGATATAAACGCCCGTCTTTGTTGGAAGGCCCCTCTATTTGAGGTTCGCCCGCTTCGTTTGTGACTGTGACCGCCCCGAGCTCACTTGCCAGAATATCAAGATCGCGCTGAATCTCTCTCTCCTCCGGATCCTTGGGTAGTTCTTTTTTAATCTTGGGTGCCAATGCTACTTTCTTCTTTTCTTCCTCTTCACCGTGGTGTCCTGTACACGCGGGTTTTACCTCCTGATCCAGGTCCATTTGTTCCTCAGTTCCGGGCTCCCTCTTAATTAATACCGTCTTGCCGTCTGGTCCCCAGACCCCTTCTTCAGGTTGATCGATGGGTGGCGGGACCCCTGAACCATTACCGTCCACCCATAAGCTCTCTTCCTCGCCCGTAGCGTTTTCTGCGGCTTGAAGCTCTGCTGTGGTTGCTACAATGACTCCTTCCTCCTTGTGTTCTTTTCGGTAAATACCCATGGGCATTGTTGTCGCCGTGCGGCCGCTGAGGGCGACTATCATTGCTTCGTCCTCGCTATCCAGCTCGTCCTCCGGTGACATGACGTGTAGTTTGTCAGCATTGATCCTGGGCTCACGCGTTCGAGCGTTGGCTTCGACGAATCCCTTGCCCTTGGATTCGGCCTTGCCCCCTTTCCCGCCAAAGAAACATCCACCTGCACTACCTCCGCCAAACCAACCACCTCCCTGGCCTCCTGGAGTGCGAGTAGTTAGAACCGCATCAAAAAGTGATTACCATTACAGTTTGATTTGGAGAAATAAAATAAAAATACCTGCTCCAGCCAAGCCGCCGGAAAACGGACCACTGGCTGTTGTGATACCTCCTCGACCGCCTCTCGCACCCATAGCATCACCACGACTTCTTTTGCTTCGGTTCCTTGATCGCCCGCGTGCTCGTCTCTCGGCGGCTGCTCTTTCTATTGCCTTCTTCTCCTCCTGTTGAGCTAGCTTGTCCCTGTCTGCTTCGTCTCGTCGTAGGATTTTAGGCCGTAGTCGACCTCGCGTGCTTGTCTGAGCATCAGCCATTGCACCACCTCTGCGCGCACGAGCACCTAAACTGCTTGAAGCAGAGGCTAGTGCTTCATCTAGAGTAGAGGGTGTCGCCGTCGCAGGCTCTGTCGAAGCCGCGACATTTTCACTAGACGCGCCAACGTCGGTTGCGGTTCGTGTGTTCGCGGTTCCGGCGCCGCGACGAACGCCTCGCCCAGTCGTCCGGGCTCGTACCATCTTATGTGTAATTATTTCACAGGCCGTGGGACTTGTTAAGACGTGTTGGACGGTCAAATCAAAGCATGGTGATGCTAATCTTGAAGAGCAAGCTCGGATATAGAAATCTAAGTCTGTGACAAACTCGAGAAAATTTGGGCGGTGGATGAACACTTATGGTGGGGGACGAAATTCTGCCGCTCGAATACCCCACTTGTTACACCACTGTACCCCGCTGCTTCAGCGGGGCCGCTGTTGGCTGCGTCCATGAATCAGTCTCCATTGATGTACCGACATGTATCGTTTGGCCGGAATATTTGTCATCTTTACTTTCATCGTACTGTTGTTTTTTCTCTCGCAATTGATTGTTATTTTTTCTCCCTTTGGCCCTTAACTAGATATATTATTCATGCACTCATTATGAAGTCTAGCCTAGCTATGCTATATGACTAGGTGCGTATAGGTTTGCATGCTAGAGTCGCCACATAAGATGTTGCCTCTGAGCATCAATCGCGCTTCCTCCGGTCTCGTTAAAATAATGAAAATTGGGTTCTAATTCTTAAGCAACGGTCTATTTTACACACATCAGAGCCTCCTCGCCAAAATGCGAGTAAATCGAGCCCTCTCTGACCAGCATGGATCCTATCCATTCTCTACCGGCTTCCGCGGTTAGTGTGCCAAACTTGACAATGACACAGCCTCGAACGCGAGCTGCAGACCATAGAACTCCTTCCTTTATTTCATATGATATTCTCCTTGACCGCCACTTCTCAAAATCCGTCATGTTATTCGTTTCTTCTTCACGGACCTCCTTTGTTCGGAAATCACGAGCTCCCAACCTAGGGAGGGCATCGAATTCTGCCAAGAAAAAGTCGCCCAGACTTTTCAAAACCTGACCTCGTAGTATTAATGTGCCGAACAGGCTTAATCTGTGCATCGTCTCGCGTAGCGTCTGTTCAATGGCCTGTGTGCCTTCCCGGGATAAGATCACAGTGTCTCTAACCAGAAGCCGATCTCTCTGTGACTGGTCTTCGGCCCGCAGCCAGACTTCGTTGAGACCGGTCCACTTGATGAAGCTCCAGTCTTCACCTCGAGCTGTCCTGCCTGCTGTGACCCAATCCAACAGGCAGAGCGATGCTCCAGCTTCCACGTTGAAAATTTGCGTCTGAATATACACGCTATCCTCGAATGGCTGAACAGGGTCTGGAAGAAGGCACAGCGCAGCCCCTTTGTCCACCCGAACGTTCATAAGCTGGCTAGTGACAACATCAGGGCTGGGCGACTTGTAAATCTTTGTATAACCTTGGGTAACGAGGCTGAGGTTGGCGTTGGCCTGGACCCGGATCGTCAGGTTGACGGCGTCTCCGCTAACAAGACCACCTCCATAGGACAAGAGAAAGACCAGCACACTTTTCTGTCCTCCAGATGGTGTGATGGGCGATATGAGTTTCAAAGGGTATTGATATGAAATCGACTCGAGGCCGTTACCACCACCAGGGAGTACTTTGGCCACAATTTGCCCTTCACCAGGTACTGAAGAGGATTTTGGAAAGGGCAGACCCCAGCCTTGCATCAGGGCTCCTGAGGAGCTCATGGAGGCCGAGCGGGCAATCGAAGCAGGTCAAGAATGATGTCGTAATAACCCAGAGCCCAAAACACCAAGAAGCATGCTTTCGAGTTAAGCCATAAACTCAGGATTCCTGCACGGTAGAAGTCGGCACAACAGAACGCCGATTGACGTGTTGAAATGCATTGCTGGTCATTCGTACCGGTAGAATCAAGCCTGTCCCTCGAATCCTCGTCTACCTATGCCGATAAAGGTGGTAGGGTGGCAGATGAATAGCCGAGGAGACGACAGGCGGATGATGGTTCAGCCGGTGGAGCTAAGGACATTCACGTGTATTGAAAGGGACGCTGGCTGGCAAGGTGTTGATGAAACACTTGCAATCGCTATATGGCTGGCAGCTGCCCAGCCTGGTCTGTTGAGCCACTTACAACCGGCCGGCACAGGACTAGCCGAAGTTCTGCCGCGCCGCACAACTTGCACCTGGCCGCCCACTTGCCAAAATAAACCAGTCCCACTCCAGCGAGGCAGAGACAAGCCAAGCCGGTCCACGCAAACGCGCGCGATTGAATCGCCAGAAACACCAGAGCGCGAGACAGGCTCGGGCATCGCCAACCTACACTCCTGGGCTTCTTCGCAGATGACCGTCGCAGGAGCCTCTGTCACGCAATTGCGATCACACTCACCATGGACCTGGATAATAGCCCCAGCGCAACTCCAGAGCCAGATGCGACGTCGCGTCGTCGTTCCGGACGCGTCGTAAAGGTTCCTGCCAAGTACGCGCCAGAGACCACGACATCCGCTGCGCCTAAGCGCAAGAGAGACGAGGATGATGTGCAGGATGATGGCGGCGATGAGCTGGATCTGGGGGGGGACACCAGCGATGAGGACAACGACGACGCCGACAGCGACGTCGATCATCCGGCCCCGAGATCGCGCAGAGCCACCGGCCGCGTGAAGAAGCCATCGAGCAAGAAACCCAAGATCAATGGTTCTCAACCGTCTGGACCAAGTCATATTGCCCGGATACCTAGTCGTCCGAAAAAGACTGTTCGAATTGAAGCTGGGGAGAAGGGTTCCGGTCTTTTCGGTGCGTGAATAGCACTTCCAGAGACCAATCCACTGTTTACTTGGTTTTCGGACCCGTTCCGTACTGACTTGTTTCGATTCTTACATAGCGGATATATTTGGGTCAGGAGACTCTCCGGACAGTGTTACTCAGCAATGGCTCGAGAGATACAAAGCAGACGATGCGTCCGCACTAGCAGACCTTATCAGCTCCATCCTGCAGTGCGCCGGTTGCGATCTAGAGGTTACCGTTGATGATGTTCGCGATCCAGAAAACATCCCCAATAGACTGGTCGATTTACAAAACGTCTATCAAGAGGTTTGTTACTTGGTCTCTCATCCAGGCTCACACGTAAACGGGCTGCTGACCAGGCATAACAGCAACAAATCACAGACTATCCATTAATATCGAGAGCCAAAAGCACCAGATCCTTCCGGGACATGCTCGTTGGATTTTATCACTCACTGGTTGAGTTACTCCACGAGACAGACACGCTATACAAAGATACTGATTTGATGGACAACTTGCACGCGTGGTTGGCAAGCATGTCATCTTCATCGCTAAGACCGTTCCGTCACACGGCAACCACCATCTCACTAGCCGTCCAAACCGGCTTGGTCGATGTCGCGAGTGTGCTTGACCGAAGAATAGCCAACATGGAGCAGCAAGTGCAAGCCGCTAAAAGAAGCAAGAATAAGGCAAAGTCCGCCGAGGTGCAACGTAGCTTGACCGAGGCCAATGGCTATCGCAAGACATGTAGTGAACGCATTCAGTCGTTCTTTGATACCGTCTTTGTTCACCGTTACCGCGATGTAGACCCCAAAATTCGGGCAGAGTGCGTCGATGCGCTGGGTACATGGATCTTAAGCCTCCCTACAGTCTTCATGGAGCCTGGCTATCTTCGATACCTCGGATGGATGCTCTCGGACACGAATGCGCAAACTCGGCAAGAGGTATTAAAACAGCTACTGAAGGTGTTTCGACGTGATGCGCAGCAACTAGGCCACTTCATCGATAGATTTCGACCACGATTGATTGAGATGGCAACATTAGACTCCGAGGTGTCAGTGCGAGTAACGGCGATTTCTGTCATTGATACTCTTAGATCTGCTGCTATGCTTGATCCAAATGAAATAGATGCGATTGGCAAGCTAATCTTTGACACTGAACTGCGAATTCGCAAAGCGGTTGTCAATTTCTTCGTTGCATGCGTCGCAGACGTTCTCGAGGGTAAGAAAGAGGAAATCGGTGGACAAGAAGTACTTGATGAGCTAGAGGAAGGTGAAGAAGATGACTATGAGAATCCTCGGAAGGAGTGGGTGAACATCAAATGTCTGGCCGAGACCTTGGCTAGCTACGATGCGCAAATCCAGGAAGCCCAACCAAAAGACGTCGTAACGGGCATAGACGCTGCCGTTGAACTTTTGGATGGCGCCAACCCGGATACCAGGATTTCGCTTGCAGCCCAAGCGCTGTATGAGAAGTTGCCCGAGGTTAACACATGGGAGATGATTGCCGGCTACCTGCTATATGATCACACAACAAGCTCGAAGTCCAGGTCAAGGTCAAAATCGAAACCAAGCTCACCCGAAGAGGCCTTTAAGAAGGCTATTGCCCCATCTCCCGAGGAAGAATCCATTCTTCTAGATGTTCTCAGCTCTGCAATAAAGTCAAGTCTCACCTCGGCAAGTGACCATGACAAGGGAAAGAGGCGGCTTGGACGGTCGGAAGCAGCCGAGGCCCAAGAGGAGGTCGCTGTCGAGTTGACTAGCATTATACCGAAGCTACTCAATAAATTCGGTGCCGAGCCAGAGACGGCGGCGATTGTCCTTCGCCTCGAGAGATTCATGAATCTCAGTACCTTCCAACAACTTCGCCAGGACTCTAGCAAGTACGAACGACTATTGGATGAGATCAGTATCCAGTTCAACAGACATGACGATAAGAGAGTTTTGTCTGAAGCGACTGCAGCATTGCTACACGCTCGACAATATGAGGAGCTCGAAGAGTTGACTGACAGCAAGCTGTCTCTGTTGTGGGAGAACGCTATTAATGGCCTTCGCAACTTTGACAAGACTTGCGAACTATCTGTCCGCGGAAATCTGGCCGAAACGCCGTTGCGCGAGTTATCCACAATTCTCATGAAGATCAGCAAGCTTGCAAGCATCTCAGATTGTGTGGGATTTTTTGAGGCCAAGCCCAAGTCGAGTGACTCCAACGAATCTACCATTCAACTTCTTTGCAGGACTGTGCATCGAGGCAAGTTTGAACCGCAAGAAGATGAAATCGATGATCTTGAGGACGAGGTAGTCATATTTGCTATAAAGGCATGTCAATTCTATTTCATGTGGAAGACGCGAGCACTGGCCAAGCTCCTTGCAGCCGGGGCGGCTATGTCAGATGCTGACTTGGATGAGCTCTCTTTGTTACGGCAGTCCTACCGCCGACACTTGATTGAAACTTTCTCGTCTCGCGCTGCCATTGATCAGCTCCGTTTGTTTTCCACTGGAAGTCTATGCGATCTCCACCTCACTTTTGCTACTCTCCGTCCCTACATCAAGAACTTCCGTCCAGCGTTTGCCGCTGCCACAGGCCAAGGCGAGAAGCTCAAAATCCTTCTTCAAGACGTCGAGCCTGGCCTCGTCCCTGAACTCATCTCTATTTTTGACGGCGCCGAACGACAGTATGCCAAGAAGGCTAAGAAGGACAACACTCTCAACGAGCCTGCAGAAGACGAGGATCCCATGGCCGATGACGATGAGGAGGACGACGACGATGACGACGATGACGAGGACCTCACACCGGAAGAACGGCAGGCAGCTGAACTCAAGGCAGAGCGCGCTTTATGCGAGTTAACGGCCAAATATGTCCTCGCCATCACAGCTCAACTCATCGATAACCGTGGCTCCATGGCAAGCAAGCTTCGCCGCCGGATCCTCCGTAACGAGACAAAACTCGGCAACAACTTCAAAGAAGTTGTAGCCTACCTTGACGAGGAGAAACTAGCAAAACGCCACAAAAAGCCCGCCTCTGCGCCCAAACCCAAAGACAGCAACAAACAGGCCCTCAGTCAAGACATCATCACCGGCGAAGACGACGATGAAATTGACGACATCTTTGATGACCCCGAGCCCGAGGAAGGTACAAAAGAAGACCTGCGACGAAAAGAATTGCTAGAAGATGATCCAATCATCGATGACGACGCGGATGAGGACGATGCACTAAATAATGAGGGGGATAATGACGATGGTCTCGGCGACTAAAGCTTTGGTGTTGGGGAGACAAAAATCATGAGCAAAGAATTGGAGGCTAGCATGTGATGATGGTTTGGAGAAAGGAAAGGACAAGTCGGTTTTTTGTAGCCCGTTGATTTTGTACCATGGGTATGTTGCCATTACTACCTATTATTTCTCTCAAGTGTGTCGTTTTTCTTCCCCTGATAGGTTAAATCCATGGGTGACTTGGTGAAGTCTGCGCCTGCATTTGTTATCGTTTTTATTACCTGTTGGAACTGGGATGAAGAGGCTTGGCCGAGAAGTCTTGTGAGGGACTTAGGGTGATTGGCGTTTTAACGACTTTTACGGATTGGCATATAACTATTTTTCTCATCCACATCCACATCGGTTATGTGTTGGCGAAACTTGCGATTGTAACTTTTGGAATTTGTGATGTTACTGAAGCCATTGCTACAGGGCCTGTGGGTATATCGCATACGAGAGATTTAGGCAAACTGTTCCTCATCTCTTTGCCGACTACCAGGCTTTGAATAGTCTTGTCCCAAATAGACCGAACATCCTCTGCCAACGTGGTTCTCCCTCCATGTCTGTGGTCCCATCCTGTGAGCTTCCAGCGTGTGTTTTCACGCCGTACTGGCGAATGCAGCATTCAAATGGGCGATTGGAGAAGGCAGCCTTTTCTTGTTGGGTAGCGGCCTCTCCGTCAGAGCCGTCGGAGTCGGCCGGGGGGCCAGCGCTGTCGAAAGGCTTGCTCTTCAAAGCCCGATTTTCAAGCCGGGCCTTGTGTTCTTCTAAATCGCCCCAAAGGGTGAACATCCTTTGCCGCAACGAACCTAGAGTTTCGTCGTCATCGTGCAGGTTGGATGCGTCGAGGTTGAGCAGCATCTGGGCGGACTGATTGTCGACTAGTGCCCATAGAGACTGCTTTGGTTCATTATCAGAAGGACTAGCATCTTCGAGGCGCAGTGCAAAGCGCCATTCCCACCGTGTGACTACGTTGGAGAAATTGCTCGATTCTGATGCCGTGTCTAGATCGGTATCTCCATGATCTGACAGTGCAGCGTACTCTGATGCTACTTTTCTGGGACGTGCGAAATTCTCCAGGCGAGAGGGCATGAAGTCTATCACGCGAGCATGCGTGCGATAATTGGCGTTGATGAATGGGAGGGGGAAGCGGACGACTTCGCCATTGACGCTGAGTTCATGTTCTGCAGTAGCCAGAATGTCTGCTATTGAAGTCGCTGGCTTGCTTCCGTTTTCACACTTGACTTGAGCGCGGCGTCAGTGAAGTAGGGATTACGTCATCTTTACAGAGCTCGATCATCTCGGTGCTTACCATACGTGTTCAGATTCGATGGTGCTTCGTCTGGCACATGATCTTTGGCATGTGTCGATGCAGCTCGTCGTTCTTGTTCCCTGTGTGCCTGGCCTTTTAGCGCCCGCTTCTGGCTGCGACGCATCTTAGAGTTCATCTTCGGAGGTGGCTGGCCATCTAGACCTAGTGCTGCCGTGCGTTTGACGCCAGCAGCGGCAGCTTCTGTGATTTCCTGCATCTGGGTCTTCCTCGCTTTCTCGTATTGGAGCTTTCTCCGAAGCGCATTCTTGACTTCGGGCCGGGTCGTTTCTGGATTTGAAGTGGACTCTTTTGATATATTAATTTTGATTCCCCCAGCACCACGGTCTTCTCGAAGATATCCCTCCAAATTGGCCATGCTGTGTCCATACTTGATCTGCAGGTTCCGCAGGAAGACCCATGTTCCCGTGGTGAATTTCTCGTCCCGGATTACTGAAGCATGTGGTTCAAAGCAGGTAACCTGCATGCTGAGTTTCCCAAATGGCCCAGCCCATTCTGACTTGGAAACAGATGGTCCGGATCTGTTCATGTAGCCATAGGGATCGAGCTGGTTTGCTTTGCTTCCTAGGAGCTGTTGGTGGTAAAATGAAGGATTTTCTGTATAGTCAGATATCCATAACGTGATCTTGTCACCGAGGTCATATGGCTCTCTAACAATCTGCGCGACTGTATCGACAAACTTGCCTTCCTTTACATCTTTCAACTCCGAAAACTTCATCTTCACATTCGTCGATTTCATCTTCATCATCTCGAATTCAGATGCTTTCGGAAGTCTTTCTTTGTTTATGGACCCATACAAGACGCTGACAAACACGTTTTCGGCCTTGTTTGGGCGGCGGTTGTTGTCGCAGCGTGTAACCGGACGCATGGCCGTGGCGGCATCCGTGAAAGATTTGGGGATTTTGCCTGCGTCAAAAACATAGATACTCGTTGTTTTGTGAGTGTACAAGGAGTATGAGGATTGGTAATATTGGACCTGGTGAAAAGTTTAATACAAATCGCATAAGTCATGTAGTACACCGCTGACTGACCTTGGCTGCGAAAACTATGATTACGTCGCCACACGTGGCATCTGGCATTTCCTTTTCAGGTCGAAATATGTTTAGGACAATAGATGCATCGGGTTCATCCTGGACTGATTGATCGTATATACGCATCTGACACTTCCAGTCTATGATAGTTAGTCCAGCCTACTGAGCAATATCTAACCCGACCTACAGCACGTTGAGATGCGTACCTTCCCCCCTAGTGGCAATTGGAGCTCTGAAATCGGTCAGGACTCCAGATATATTGACTCTAGATCCCTCGCAATATTTGCCGTCGATGATAGCCTGAATAGTGGCGAACCCTGGCGGGGGTTTATCCTGCCTCGCGGAACGCAAAGTTGCCATTGATTCAGCATATCGTGGTATTTTTTTTCTTTTTCCCTTTTTTTTTTCTTTTCCGTTGCCTCGAAATTTTGGTTGTTCAACAGCGAGGCTACACAGTTAAGACTGGATCTGTTACCGAAAGCAAGACGATGGCCCTTGAATGGCTGGTGCACATTTAGAATACGCGTGGTACAGCAGCTATTCTGGTCGCGTTGAGTTGTGTTTCTGTTACATGTTTAGGTTTGCGCGATAGCACGTGACATTCAGGTCGCGACAACTCATGGATGCTATGGATGTCGCGTGTCGAGACTGCAGTGTTCCTGGTCCTTTCCTGGCCATGCCACAGTTAGTAACCGTCAAGTGATGTGGCCATAACAATGCAACATACTCTATACCTCTTGAGAGGCAGAAGATACGTGGTGTATTCGAGTATCAGACTGGAATCGTTAGATGCAGCCCATATGGCAAGAATACATGCCCCCACTTGACCTGCATTCGGAACCAAAGGACACTAACGGAAGTTACTTTGCATGGGGCTTGCTTCACCGCTACAGCATGGGTAGCATCCGTTTGATAGGCTTCGTCGGCCAGGCGTCCGTTCTCATTGGTTGAGGCCTCAGGCAGAAACAAAACCCCAGCACTTCCCGAAGGAAGCGGTAGGTGGGCTCTCAGGCTCAGGCTTTCTCTGGCAACCGATCTGGTAGAAAGAGGGTAGAAAGACCATTTCTTTTCGCCGCCTTTCTCTCCCCATCTCTCCACCGTCATACAGGCTTCTCCTCAAATCTTCTCCCAAGGCTCCGTCCTGTGCCGCTTCGCTGCTGCACCCTGTCTACAGAGACGTAATCTGAGTCAACTCTCATTTTCCGTCTTCCACGAGCCGCTTTTGGGGCACTGTCCTTCGTGTCAACAATAACCCCCGCATTACGTGTATGCCCTCGCCCACCTGGTCTACGCCCCGGTACAGACGACCTACATCACGATGGCGGAGCGATATATCCCAGAGCATCGCCGAACGCAGTTCAAGGCTAAGAACACGTTTAAGCCTGAAGAGCTGCGTCGTCGTCGTGAGGAGCAGCAAGTCGAGATTCGCAAGCAAAAAAGAGAAGAGAACCTCGCCAAGCGTCGAGGCATCGGGACCGGTGAGAACAGACCTGGTGCATCTTTGGGTGCCGCCCCGGATAGCGACGATGAGTCTGCTCCTACCGAAACTCAGGTACGTTCTCGATCGGGCGTCAGTTTTTGCACCTTTGATAGAATGCCCTTTTATTTTTTTCTTTGTACCATCCTTTTGTGCAGAGCCAATCTGCAGCCGCGAAGGAAAACAACCTCAACTAGGCTGTGTTTGTTTTTTTTGGATGTGGGGTCTTGCACCGAGCTCCACACCAGCAGATAGATGCATCTCCATAACATTTCTCAAAGCTAGCTTGCTACCATGAATCAGTCTCTCTGCTATTGCTGTCCGCAGCTTTGCTGAGCTGAAAGATCGATACTGACACTTCTCTCATAGTTGAACGAGGATCTCCCTCAAATGGTTCAGGGCGTCTTCTCGGACCAAGTCGACTTGCAGATCCAAGCTACTACCAGATTCCGCAAGCTCCTGTCCAAGGAGAGAAATCCGCCGATCGAGGAGGTCATCAAGACTGGCGTGGTTAGCCGCTTCGTCGAGTTTCTGCGGTCTCGTCATACTCTCGTTCAGTTTGAGGCTGCTTGGGCCCTAACAAACATTGCCTCTGGTTCCGCCACCCAGACCCAGGTGGTCATTGAGGCTGGCGCCGTCCCTATCTTTGTCGAACTTCTGGCTAGCCCTGAGCCCGATGTTAGAGAACAGGCTGTCTGGGCTCTCGGCAATATTGCTGGCGATAGCCCTCAGTGCCGAGATTATGTTCTCTCTTGTGGTGCTCTGAAGCCATTGCTCAACCTGCTCGGCGACAGCCGCAAACTCAGCATGTTGCGCAATGCTACCTGGACGTTAAGCAACTTTTGTCGCGGCAAGATGCCTCAGCCCGACTGGAACACGGTATGTCAAAACATTCGAACAACCAACTGTTTTCGTCTTAGACCATATACTCATAAGTGCTTTCAGATTGGCCCTGCCCTTCCTGTCTTGTCAAAACTTGTTTATTCATTGGACGACGAGGTTCTCATCGACGCTTGCTGGGCCATATCATACTTGTCTGATGGCTCAAATGACAAGATCCAAGCTGTCATTGAGGCTGGCATTCCTCGCAGACTAGTTGAGCTATTGATGCACGCCTCGACGTCTGTCCAGACGCCAGCTCTTCGCTCGGTCGGCAACATCGTCACAGGTGACGACATCCAGACCCAAGTGATTATCAATTGTGGTGCTTTGCCTTGTCTGCTGTCTCTTTTAAGCTCGACTAAGGATGGTATCCGTAAAGAAGCCTGCTGGACTATTTCAAACATCACCGCTGGCAACACGTCCCAGATTCAGGCGGTGATTGATGCTAACATCATTCCACCCTTGATTCATCTTCTGCAAAATGGCGACCTCAAAACCCGCAAGGAAGCCTGCTGGGCCATCAGCAATGCAACCTCCGGTGCTTTACAGAAGCCCGAACAGATCCGTTATCTCGTCTCCCAGGGCTGCATCAAACCACTCTGCGATCTCTTAACATGCCCCGATAACAAGATCATCCAGGTTGCTCTTGACGGTCTGGAAAATATCCTCAAGATTGGCGATCTTGACAAGCAGGCCGCTGGCGAGGGAGGCGATGCCATTAACAGATTTGCTCTCTTCATCGAAGAGTGTGGTGGCATGGAGAAGATACATGATTGCCAGAACAATGCAAACGAGGACATTTACATGAAGGCTTACAACATCATTGAGAAATACTTTTCCGACGACGAAGAGAACGCAGACGAGGGTATGGCCCAGCCAGCCGGTCCCAATGGCACCTTCGGTTTCGGCACCAATGGCGCTGCTCAGTCTGGCGGGTTCAATTTTGCCAACGGAGGTGACTCCATGGACATGTAAAGAAGGACATCAAAGTGCCAATACCAGATTGTTGCCTTCGATACTCGATTGAACAAAGTCATGGCCATGACCCAGTACGCCTTATTAATATCCATACCCCCCACCCCTTAGACGGTACAAGCTCATGTCAATCAGGAGCATATACCTGTCCTTCATTCCCCATAACGTCACATAACCCCCAAGGTCTATTTTAATCTGGCATGAGAATCTGCGAATGTGGACAGTGAGATGAACAGTTGAAAGATTTTATACGGGCCCTTTGGTAGCTTGAAAGCTCCAGCCCGCGACAAATGATTGACGATGAGCACTGAAGAAGGCCGTCTGAGGCGGCTCTTGCCAACGAATTAGCTCACGTGGAGCAGATTGTGCGGGCTCATCATGAAGCAGGACGAGCACATAAGGACAAGTCCTGTCTCAGACTGCTAAGGATAATTCTCTACGTTAAGGGTATTATTCGAGCAGTAGGAAATACACTGATGCGGAATGCTTAAGCTAGTGCTTGTAGCATTCGTGACTCTCAGGAGCACATGTTGTCGGTGCAGATGTCATAGCCAAGTGGCTATATGTCATGGTAGTAAATACCGACGTAGCGAGATCAAAAGCAAAGGATTAGTAACCTGCCTTGTACAAGGGCCTGAAACCTGGTGAAACCGAGATCGTAATTCTGAATATGAAGACTGCCACATCGCTAGAGCCTAACTGAATACGGAAGGAAGGGCCTTTTTTTTTGGAATTGGGGATGACGGTGACGGTGTGGCCACTGTGGTGGTATTATTGTGTGCAACCATAAGAAACATTGTACTTTGTGGATGGCCACAGTGCGAACAGTACTCGCTTCGCATCACAATTTCACCTACGGCCAACTCCACAGCTTGGGGCACATGGGCCTGACCGCGCCGCCAGATAGAACCTCTCAGAAAGAATATTAATTATGGTGAAGAAGGGCAAGGCAAAGGCGGAGAGGCCTGTGCCGGTGGCGGCTTCCGCTGCCAAAGATGCGAGCAAAGATGCTGGGAAAGGCAGAAAAGGGCAGAAAATTGAGCCAGCGACACCACCAGTGCCCGCGGCCGCACCACCCAAGCCAACGGTCAAGCAGATAATCGGAGGCTCCTCCTGGACCGGGAAACTGCCAGTGAATCTTCTGAGTGAATATTGCCAGAAACAAAAGTGGGAGAGACCGGAATATGATACCAGGAAAACGGCAGAGGGCTTTTCCGTATGGGTAACGCTGAGCGCCAAGGATATCAAGACGCAGCAATTGACGAAGCTGGATCCGTTCAGGATCCAGCCTAGTCATAAACACTTGCTGTTGCGAGATACCGCTCTCGAAGCCAAGCATGCTGCTGCCACGTATGCTCTGTTCAGGGTATGCAGTATGCAAAACCAGCACACCGTTCTCCCGCCCGATCACAGGTCTCTTTGGAAAGACTTCCAAGCACTCAAGAAAGAAGACATCAAACAAGGCAAGGCTTGGATGTATGACGCTGATCCATTCAAAGCTCTGCAAGAGAGGGAGGAGGCAAAGGCTGCTGCTGAAAAAAAACGCAAAGAAATCGAGCAGGCAAGAGCCAAGGCCAAAGAGATGCCCGGAGCGGCAGGACTAGTGCTGATGAGCAAGTCAACCGGCGATAAGAAATCATGGTTTGATCCGATGAAGGGATGGTCGACCGCGCCCAGGGTGGAGATGGGCCGACAAACGCGGGTGCAGCTGGAGAGCCTCTTGCGGAACGGAACATCGTGGAATCCTCATGGTGTGCGGATGGAGAAGAATCAGCGGGACTTTATCATTGATGATCTGGCAAAGTTGGGATTTAGAAAGAGCCATGTCGTTGAAGCCGTCGGCCACTGCAAAGATCGCGAAGAAACACTTGAATGGCTGCTGATTCACGTGCCGGAAGATGATCTCCCACGGTGGGCAATGCCGGAGGGTTACTCCGCCGGCGTATCTCTTGGTTCTACAGATTTGGAAAGGGAAGGAGTTGTTAAAATCCTCTCCGAGACCGGATACTCTGTCGAATTATGTGCACGCATACTGGATGACAATGGTGGTGATGAGAGCAGAGCTGCCGAGGCGTTGCAAGACCTGCTGTTAGCTTCGAGTACGGTAAAACGAGAAGGAATTGGTCCATGCGGAGACTTTCTTGATATGGGTTCCCCAGAAGAGCAATGGAATGAAGAGCTCTCCAGTCTGGAAGCCATGTACGGTGAGGGTTTCAGCCGAAAGTCTGCTGACTTGATATCGATCAAACTAGAAGGCGTAAGGAACACGCAAAGCGCACAGGCAGGCGAGGTTGAGACATATTTACAAGTCAGAAGGCCCTCTGATTATCCGAGACACTTGATTATTGCCATTATCGCGAAACTTCCGTCATATATCAAGTTAAGTGTCCTGCGGCAAGCATTGGCATACATGGAAGATTCGCTGCGAGAGGAGCCATTAAAGATCTATCTTGTTACGGACTGGATTCAACAGAATATAAATGGCATCATCGAAAACCCAGGAAATTTAGTCGACATCTCTGCAGTTTCTTCCGCGGCGTCCGAGAATCGGCCCAAGGAGCAAAAGAGAGGTGGGAAGAGATTGCAACCGGCTCGACCGATTTGTTGGCAACCAGATCAAATGAGCAAGGAGAGATGGCTCCAGAGGCAGGGAACAAGGCCATGGCAGAACATGGCGGCGAAGCGCGAGCGGTTGCCGGCGTGGCAAATGCGTGAACAAATTGTGAATACGGTCCGCGACAATCACGTCACCATCATTAGTGGCGAAACAGGTTCCGGAAAATCCACGCAGTCAGTTCAATTCATTTTGGATGACCTGTACTCGAAAGGGTTGGGGGACTGTGCCAACATGATTGTGACGCAACCTCGTCGAATCTCTGCGCTTGGCCTGGCAGACCGTGTGGCTGAAGAGAGATGTTCCAAGGTTGGAGAGGAGGTGGGATACATCATCCGCGGAGAGTCGAGACAATCGAGGCACACCAGAATCACGTTTGTCACCACCGGAGTGTTGTTAAGGCGACTCCAAACCTCAGGTGGACAAGTGCAGGACGTCATTGCCTCCCTGGCAGATGTCAGCCACGTCATTATCGACGAAGTCCACGAACGCAGTCTGGATACTGACTTTCTGCTCAATCTGATTCGACAAGTTATGAGAACGAAGAAGGACATGCTAAAGCTGATTCTGATGTCTGCCACGCTAGATGCTGCTGCTTTCAAGGGCTACTTCGCTTCCGAAGGGTTGACTGTTGGCAGCGTAGAGATTGCTGGAAGGACTTTCCCCGTCGAAGAGTACTACCTTGACGATGTCATTCGTATGACGGGCTTTAACGTCGACACTCCAGATTCGGGTTTCATTACTGATGAGTCAATGGGCAAGATTATTCAGAAGCTTGGCCACCGGATCAACTACGACCTTATCACTGAGGCTGTCAAAGCAATCGACTACGAGCTTTCGTATGAAAAGAAGTCTGGTGGTATACTTGTATTCCTGCCTGGGGTAGGAGACATCAACATTGTCTGCAGGTATTTACGTTCCATCAGCTCGCTCCATGTCCTTCCCTTACATGCGTCCCTGGAAACGCAAGAGCAGAAGAGGGTCTTTTCAAGCCCCCCCCCTGGGAGACGCAAGGTTGTGGTGGCCACCAACGTGGCGGAGACATCGATCACAATCGACGATATTGTTGTTGTGATAGACAGTGGCAAGGTTAAAGAGACCAGTTTCGACGCTTCAAACAACATGAGAAAGCTGGAAGAAACGTGGGCCTCCAGAGCAGCTTGCAAGCAGCGCCGCGGACGAGCTGGTCGCGTCCAGGAAGGCAAGTGCTTCAAGCTCTATACGGAAAAGCTGGAGCAGCAAATGGCCGAGCGACCCGAGCCAGAGATTAGACGGGTGCCTCTGGAACAGCTGTGCCTCTCGGTCCGCGCGATGGGCTTGAGGGACGTTGCTGGTTTTCTTGAGCGATCGCCCACTCCACCAGAAGCCAAGGCCATCGAGGGCGCGACGAGATTGCTGAGACGTATGGGGGCTTTGGACGGAGACGAGCTCACTGCGCTGGGCGTTCAGCTCGCCATGCTCCCTGCGGATCTTCGCTGCGGGAAGCTCATGGTGTTTGGCGCCATCTTTGGATGCTTGGACGACTGCGTGACGATGGCGGCCATGCTGAGCACCAGAAGCCCTTTCATCTCACCGCAAGACAAGCGTCAGGAATCTCGCAAGGCCCGCCAGCGCTTCTACACTGGCAATGGGGACCTCATCACGGATCTTGAAGCGTTCCAAGTATGGGACGGCATGCTGAAAGATGGCATGACCCAAAGGCAAATGAGAAGATTTTGTGACGAGAATTTCTTGTCGTACCAAACATTATCCGACATCTCGAATACCCGGTCTCAGTACTACGAGGCGCTGAAAGAAATCGGCATCGTGCCGCGATCCAAAAGCTCTGAACCCGCGCCCACCTCGCCGCGGAATGTACAGCTAACCCGTGCGCTCATAGCTTCTGCCTTTACGCCGCAAATAGCGAGAATTCAGTACCCTGACAAGAAGTATGCCAGCTCGATGTCCGGAGCCGTAGAGCTTGACCCCGAAGCAAGGTCCATCAAGTACTTCAACCAAGAGAACGGGAGAGTGTTTGTCCACCCGAGCAGCACCGTGTTTGACAGCCAAGGGTTCTCCGGTAATGCGGCGTATCTGTCATATTTCAGCATCATCTCGACGAGCAAGATATTCATTCGAGATCTTACGCGTAAGTTTCCGTCCCACTGTCCGCTTTGAAGAGGATGCTGACGTACGTGTAGCATTCAATGTGTTTACACTCTTGCTATTTTGCGGGCCGATAGAACTGGACACGTTGGGGCGTGGGCTGCTGGTAGATGGATGGCTACGACTCCGAGGATGGGCTCGCATTGGGGTGTTGGTGGCCAGGCTCAGGGGCATGGTGGATGATTTGATTGCACAAAAGGTGGAAAACCCGGGGATGGATTTGGGCCAAGAGGCTGTCATCAAGATGGTGGTCAAGCTGATAGAGCTGAACGGGCTGGATGTGTGATGGGATGATGGACATGATGCGGAAGGTGAATCAAGTCGGAGAAGGATACAGTCGAGCAAAGACATACTTGCGTACGGAGGGGGGGGGATTTTGTAGGCAATTGGCCATGATCGCAATTCGGTGACTGAATAGTCCGCGTATGCAGTCAATCTGGTTGCCAGAATTCACCTGTATGACGTTTTGCGTGGATGAGGGATGAGGGATGAGGGATGAGGCTTGCACGACCTTGCTCGGCTGCCCTTGAACAGAGGCGCGGGGCACAACGAGCGTCGCTCACCTGGCTTCACACCATCAGTTTCCATCATCTCCTGGTCCAGATATCTCACCCATCTCAACGCCAAAGTCCCAGCCATGACGGAACCGGGCCCTGACGAAGCCATGACGGCGGAGGAACTACAAGGCGCGGCCACACCGCCGGCAAAGAATGCCTGTGAGAGCACCGAATCCCACAAAAAAAAAAAAATAAAAATAAAAAATAAAAAGCCCTTCCGTCATTCTTTCATCCTACATGATGATGACCAGCTAACATGATGGACGATGAACACGCCCGAAAAAATTAGTCACAGCCCTCATGGCACCCAAGCCCAGGCTTGACAGCCACCGCCTCGCCCTAGGCGCCTACATAGCATCCCCGTCATGCTTCCCGCCATCCACAATCATCTACGAGAACGAGGACTTCGTCGCCATCCACGACAAGTACCCCAAGTCCACGGTCCACGCGCTCCTCCTCCCGCGCTCAGCAAAGCACAGCCTGCTGCACCCCTTTGACGCCTTCAGGGACGCAGCCTTCCTGCGCAAGGTCCAGGCCGAGATTCCGCGGCTAGAGGCCCTCGTGGCCGGGGAGCTGCAGCGCCGCCTGGGACCGTACAGCCGGTCCGAGAAGGACAGACAGGCCGTCTTGAACGGGGAAAGGGAATGCGCGGGCGAGATGCCGGCCGGCAGGGACTGGGCGGCCGAGGTGATTAGCGGCGTGCATGCGGTCCCGAGCATGAGCCACCTGCATGTTCATGTGCTGTCGAGGGACATGCACTCGAGCAGTCTGAGGCACAGGAAGCATTACAACTCGTTCACGACCGGCTTTCTGGTCGACGTCATGGCCTTTCCCCTGGCCGAGGGGGACGCCAGGCTGTGCGCTGGGCAGGAGGGATTCCTGAGGAGCGATTTGACCTGTTGGCGCTGCGGCGAGAGCTTCGGCAATCGGTTCAAGAAGCTCCAGGAGCACTTGGAGGAGGAGTTTACGAGGTGGAGGGAAGAGTGAGGACGGGGAAAGTTGAGGCATTGAAAGTATTGCAAGGGCGGGACGATGCAGGTGTCACGATACATGTTGACCCGGCGTGTGGACATTATGTAGAATTTCTGTTTTCTGCAAGAGGCAGGCATACGAATTTTATATTCTTACAAGACCCGAGATCCCACCAAAGACCATACCACCACGAAAAAAGAAAAAAAAAAAATCCCTCATTTGATGTAACCGCATAGCGCCCAAAAAAAGCTCTCATTTCGCTCTCGTGTCGTGTACTCGAATTTACGGGTAGCAATAGTGTTGACTGACTTCATCATGTGAAACGCTGACTTTTTTGTCCGTGCATTGATTGCCTCAGCAAAATTAAATATGGCCTTTGTTCAAGACAGCCAAGGGTGATGGCACCCTGCATCTCCCGCGGTTGACGCTGGATCCCTTGACTATCCCAGACGCCGAGCAAGATGAAGGCACTCACTCTCTTCACCAAGTCAAAAGAATGGCTACTCGCTGTCGCTGATGTTGTTATCCTCATCTGCGTCCTCGGCATCCTCGGCATCCACGTCAGCCTCCTCCTCGGGGTCAAGGTCAATCTCGTCATCTCCCATCTGTCCAACCATGCTCGTCTCATCGGCGAACTCAGCGCCCACCCTGCCACCAGACGGGCGACCTCTCCCCTTTTTAGGTCCGTCCTTGGCAGCGGCGGCAGTCGCAGCGGCGCGGCCTCCCGCAGCTGCAGACTTGGGAGGTCTACCGCGTCCTCGGCCCGTTCCACCAGTAGCGGTGGTGGTGCTGGTGCTGGTGCTGGTGGTGATGGTAGTAGCAGCAGCAGACTTTGCAGGCGTCTTTCTTTCCCCCGCATTCTTCGTGCTGCCCTTTGGACGACCTCGTGGCCGGCCGCTAGGTACTCTGACCTTGGGCCCGGTGGCAGAGGGGGGTCTGCCGCGAGGTCGACCGGTCGGTTGGTACGCCTTGCCGACTCGGTTCTTGTTGGTGCTGCCCTTCGGACGTCCTCTTCGACGTGGCTCGGCCGGGGTGTCTCCTTCGACAGAGGGTTTGAGAGAATCTCTGGACTTTGCCATGCTGCCCTTTTCTTTTTTTTTTTTTCTTTTTTCTTTTTTTCTTTCTTGTTATCCCCCTGTTGGGTGGTCGAAGGGCGGCTGCGCGACGGCTGTGCTAAGGATGGTTTGGGTGTTGGTTGAGGGGTCGCGACCTCAGAACTTCAGTAAACGCTCAACTCCAGGTTTGGCTGTCGCAGGCCCAGCTTTGTCAAAATGTCTCCGCAAGAGAGGGTGAGAAAGGAGAGTGTTGCAGGAAGAGAGCGGGAGAGGACTGCGTGGATTTGTACTATTTCTTTGCCCGGTTTTTTTTTTTTTTTTTTTCTTAAATAAAGCAAAAAAAAAAAAAAAAAAAATGCAAGAGGGGGTGCCGACACCTCCAAGGTGGTGAGCGAGTGATTGCTGCAGTGCTTGGGAAAGAAGCAACGGCTCGCGCGACGAGTTGATTGGCTTGCGGACGTGATGCGACGCGTCCGTCATTGGTGAGTCAACATGGGTTTACTACGGGCGGTCAAAATAGACCGTGGAGGGACGGCCACGTGCTACTCCCCTGTCCTGCATGTTGCCTTTTTGTCTCCCTTTTTGTTTTGCACAATTTTGCGCACAGCTTGCACAAACAAGAAACGTCTTGTGCAAGCGCCCAAGGTCCTGTGAGACAATTGGGCTTTGGGCTTCGAGCTTGACTCCCCCACCACCCCCCCCCCACTCGCTCACCCCGCTCGCCTATTCGCTCGCTTCCGCAAGCTGTTGACCCTGTTGACCTTGGCAACCGGATGACGCCAAGTAAACAATCCCCTCCCGGCCATCAAACTCGGCCGTTGCACGCCGCAAGCTGGTCTGGTCTTGCCTTGGTGATCCAAGTTGGCGGTATGTGCAGAGCAAAGCTATGTGTACATGGTGCCCACTCCCCGAGTTATGTAGTGCATTCTTCGACAGCGGCTCCACGACGATATTTCACATATTCAAGCGACCTTGCGCAACATGGCCCTCGATGCGCGACTGATGCCGCCTACCGGAACACCTGAAGCTCGTCAAGTTCGTTCGTCCGCTTCCACACCATCTCTGCGGTCCCGAGATGGAAGTGTGCCTCTTCTCTCCAGAATGGACGGAGGAGGTAACGTCAAGGTTGTCGTCCGTGTACGGGCTTTCTTGCCAAGAGGTAAGCCCATTCCTCCTTGTCCCTTTTTCCCCTGCTCTCTCTTTCTCTCTCTCTCTCTCTCTCTCTCATTGCCTTGGACGAAGCCGTGGCGTCTTGGGAACTAAGCAAAACGAAAACACATTGAATAGAAATCGACAAGAGGAAGAAATGCCTGGTCGAAATGGATCCCATCTCACAGCTCACTACTTTGAGAGCGCCCGATTACGATGCAGCCGATGACCCGATACCAAAGTCCCGGAAAGTTATAGAAGACAGGAATTTTACGTTTGACAACTCCTTCTGGAGTCACGACGTCAACGATCCGCACTATGCTCATCAGGAAGACGTGTACAACAGCCTGGGCGAGGAGTTCCTTGATCACAATTTCGAAGGATATCACACCTGCATCTTTGCTTATGGCCAGACTGGCTCTGGGAAGAGCTACACAATGATGGGGACACCAGACCAGCCCGGCCTCATCCCTAGGACCTGCGAAGATCTCTTTGAGCGTATCGATGCGGCTCACAATGAAAACTCAAACATTGCTTACAATGTGAGAGTCTCATACTTCGAGGTCTACAACGAACATGTGCGCGATCTACTCGTGCCAGTAGTGCCCAATGCTCCACCCAATTACCTCAAGATTAGGGAATCTCCTACCGAAGGTCCCTATGTCAAGGATTTAACAGAGGTTCCTGTCCGAAACATCAATGAGATTCTGAGGTACATGAAGAATGGCGACCAATCTCGAACTACTGCAAGTACCAAGATGAACGACACGAGTAGTCGCAGTCACGCCGTTTTCACCATCATGCTGAAGCAGATTCATCACGACATGGAGACGGACGAGACGACTGAGCGAAGCTCCCGCATCAGATTGGTAGATCTGGCAGGCAGCGAGAGAGCAAAGTCGACCGAGGCCACGGGAGCTCGACTCCGTGAGGGTAGCAACATCAACAAGTCGCTCACGACCCTTGGCCGCGTCATTGCAGCTCTAGCAGACCCCAAGGCGTCTCGGTCTGGCAAACGAAAAGATGTCGTGCCTTACCGGGATTCGATTCTTACCTGGTTGCTGAAGGATTCCCTTGGTGGCAATAGCAAGACGGCCATGATTGCATGTATTGCGCCCTCGGACTACGACGAGACCCTTTCGACGCTACGCTACGCCGACCAGGCCAAGCGAATCCGAACCAGGGCTGTGGTCAACCAGGATCACATTTCGACGGCGGAGAGAGATGCCCAAATTGCCGCCATGGCTCAAGAAATTCGCAAGCTGCAATTGTCTGTGTCAGATTCTCGACAACGGGAAAAGAATGCCAAGGAAGCCGAGGAGAGGCTGGAGGAATATCAGAATCGCGTTGCTACCATGCAACGCATGATGGAGGAGCGGAGCATGGTTGCTGAGAGCAAGATCAAGAAGTTGCAGACGGAGAACGAAGCGTTGAAGCTTCATCTCAAACTGGCAATCGAAAGCCTCAAGAACCCTATTCCTTCCGTCAGCCTCAAATCTCAGCCGGCTGGGGAGGCCGAGAAGGAGAATGTGGACGAACTATCCGACGAGGAAGATGGCGATTGCTACTACGAAGACGACTGCGAATCGGACAGCACAGCGGTGGCTGATGATCTACAAGACGAAATGCATCGATACTTGCAAGACATGCGCAACCTGCGCAAGCTCATTGGCGGTGACCTGAGTCGGTTCAAGAACGAAGAAAGCGTGCGCATGCCGCTTGGAGCAAGGGAAAACGTGTGAGGCACAGATCTTGTGATGGCATTCCGGTTGGCAGAATGCTAGGCAGGTGAACATGGTCATGAAGAGTGGTATTCGATATTAGAATGAGCGCTGGTGTTATGGAAGGGGGTATAAACGTCTCATCAAGTTTATACTAGTTTTTGGTACACGGGGGATGAATGTTTTGATGTTTTCCTCCAAATCCTTCTCTGTTTTTTTTTTTTTTTCTTTTTCCTCCCCCCCTGTTACACAAGAGATGAATATCGAACAAAGTTTCCCTCATACAATCGTCGCCGTCGTCGTCGCTAAACTGTCCAAAATCATGATGGCTTCCAACCATGTTTGTCATCCATACATGGCCTTGGATAGACGGTCTTTGATCTTCAAGGTAGTGTCTTGCACAATGCGGCGTAATTCCCTCGTCAATTCGTTCATTTCTCTCGTCAATTCGTTCATTTCCCTCATCACCTCGCCCATTTCCCTCGTCACCTCGTCTATTTCCCTCATAACAACGTCCATCTGCGCAACGCGACTGTCAATATCCATCTCTGTGTCGTTGTTGGTTTGTCCGCTTGTATCGTTATCCTCGGGGGCGACCTCGACGAAGTCAAAGTACTCGGTCCGAATGGAGTCATTGAAAGAATACTCGGACCCGGCGCTCGAGGAATCCAGCTGTGCGGCGCACAGACAGGCGAGATGGGCGAGAATCTCGGGGACGTGGAAGATCAGCACCGAGTCCCTGATGTCCCGCGCGCGAAGAGGCAGCCGCCACCCTGCGTACATGTCCGAGCCGTCTTCCCCTCTTCGCTCCTGCAATGCCTGCAGGCTGTCGACCACGGCGTATGCCTCGTGGTCTTCAAGGAGCGTTGGCTCCGAGTACGCGGGCAATGGCACGGCGTCCTCCTCCTCCTCCTCCTCCTCCTTCTCCTCCTTCTCCTCCCCCCGCGGAAGCTGGTCTGTGTCCACGGACGAGCTGGTGTCCAGACGGGTCCAGGAGAGGACGGCGAGGTTGAAGAAGTCTGGGTGTGACTGGAGGAGTGCCTCTGGGTGACGGGGGGTTACGCCGGTGGTGCGGAAGTACTCGGTGCACCAGAGACGGGCCTGGTTTCCTACGAGGGCGAGCTCTCCGTAGGTGTTGCCGTTGTTGAGGTAGTTGAGGATGATCTCGAGGCCGTCTCGGAAGATGGCCCTTTCGTGGGCAGTTTCGATGCTAGACATGGCGGCTTCTTATGGCTCGGGTTGAGAGTGAGAGATGGCTTTTGTTTGACGGGTATTGGTTTTTGAAAGTTGTACTGGCTTGTGAGTTGGTTACTTGAGGTTGAAAGGGGGTTATGCCGTGTAGATTGGGGGTGTTTGAAAAGTGCAGTCAGTTGTTGAAAGGGTTATGGGATTGCAGAGTTCCCATGACTGGGTTTATATAGGCCGTGGAATACGTTGGGTACTGAAGGCAAACTGAAATATACTTTTATTTTGGACTGCGGAAAAAAACTTGTCTATTTTCAGAGCAACAGGCACGAGGCTTCCACGAGGCTTCGTGAGGTGCGGCCACGCCATCTCCGCGCATGGCATGGAAAGAGAGTTCAACAAGTTTCGTAGCTTAATCTGCCTAGGATCGCGTCACCAAAGCCTCTGAGCAGAATTTGACAATCCCGACTTGGCCGATGTTAGCTGCAGTGCCACGTGCGGCTACGGTCCGCAGCAAGTTTCGTCTGGTCCAATCGTGGATTCCCGGCCTGGACCGCATTGCTGAAGTTGACTAGCTGGTTCTTTCTCCCGCCAACCAAGTCTCATTCATGTACGGGCTCGTCATTCGATGTGTTTCGGACACGAGGGCTCGATCACTTGCCGCTCCGCCGTTTAACACCTTGGCAGCAGACCATGCATGCTGCAGCACCTCATCCATGGCCAACCTTGTCCATTGACATTTCCTCAAGGCGGCCCGCCTCCAAGCGAAGCATGCTGCGGGAGAAAAGCCTTCTTGCAAGACTTTCACGATGGTTCAGCCTTGCCATCGTGGCTGCGAGTTAGAGCCCCCTCCCCCCCAGTTGCTGATGAGTCACCGCCAGGCAGTCGAGCAGGACCGAATGTTCCGTTCCGAGGTACGAGGGGTCGGTCCGTGAAAGAATGGGATTTTTTCATCTACTTACCTGGAAACGGAAACGAATTCAGGAAGACGGGAGTGTTCAATCTAAGTGATGTGTAATCCGTAGCCCGCGATGGCTGCGATGTCGTTCCCGCGGAACTGGGGGGGGGGGGCGCCGCTCGGCCGACAAAGAAGGAAGGTGCGGGCCACAGTGCCGAGGCGCCTGTGCTCCCATTGGCCGGCGTAGAGCGGATATGCAGCACAGCTAAGCCTAAAACGGAAGAGTTGGTGCAAGAGGTACTCTGTACCTTTTAGGCAGTTTTGAGTTTAAAGAGGGAGAAATAAAGGGAAAAAAAAAAAAAAAAAAAAAAAAAGAGGACGGAATAAAGAGTCAAAAACTCTCTTTGTGAGCTAGCGCTCCTTTTTTACTCTGCCTTTAGATTATTCAGGGGCTAGCGCTACAGGCAGACATCTGGGACTGCGGAGTAGAGGCCCTTCGCCAACCGGACATTTTAACCCAGTTCTGGTTGGGCACTCCGCTGTGGGCCGTGACGTCTCGACCGCAGCAGGTGGCAAGCCACCGAGGCAACTGACAGACGCAAATGGGGAGCCCCCGCCACGGGGAGCAGCCAGTTGAAACACTTGAAACACCGACATCCCACCTCTTACAAAACAGAGATCAGGACACTCTTTTTTTTTTTTCTTTCTTTTTTTTTTTAAAGAAACAAATAAAAGGAAAAGAATAAATACTAAGGAAAAAAAAAAAATGTCGCGGCCGGAACTCTTTACCCGCGGCCTGTCTGGCCTGTCGCAGAGCACATCTGCCAGCGAGGCCCAGTCCCCCGCCGAGCAGCGCGACGATGCGAAGCGCAACTTTCTCAAGGCCATGCGGCCTCTGCCTACGCAGCACTATTGGAACGTCTACTTTGACAGGTACGTTGACGGTAGCTGGCAGCGAGCATGTCAGAAGTGGAATTAAAAAAAGAAATCGAAGCTGCTTTCGGCTGCTCGTTCCCCCCCCCCCCCTTGCTAACCTCCACACAGGCAGTCCAAGGACCAGAAGCCCGACGATGGCGAATACAAGGTCCAGCTGGAACAGCTCGGGACCCAGATCGAGTCCGTCCAGGACTTCTGGCGATACAACAACAACACCCCCGTGGAGCAGATCAAGATGCGCGAGTCTATATACCTGTTCAAGGCGGGCTTCAGGCCCATCTGGGAGGATCGCCGAAACATCAACGGCGGCAGCTGGACCTTCCGCGTCCCCAAGTCTGTCGGTCCCGACATCTGGACGCGCGTGCAGCTCCTCGCCATTGGGGAGAAACTACAGAGCGTCCTGGACGAAGGTGAGTGGAGCGAGCTTTAGCCCTTGAATCACGAAGGAAACGCACCATCCTGTGTGGTCACGCCAGCCGGCCAATGCTGATTCAAAAACCAGGCGACCAACTTTGCGGCGTCGGCCTGTCAGTCCGCTTCAACTCGCATCTCATCACGGTCTGGCACCGTGATTCATCCAAGAAGAACTCCATCGACGGCATGCTCACTTGTATCCTGGACGAGATCCCGCCCGAGATCCGCCCCAAGCCTGACAATTACTTCTACAAGCGACATCGCGATCACGCCGGCTTCAAAGCCCCTCCCGGCCTACAGGCTGTTTCGGACACCCAAACGCCCGGCAACCAGGCGGGCGCGAGTGCGGCAAATGCCCCCACGGTGACGGTTGACGCTCCATCGACGACGTAATGAGGCGTGATTTTTTTAGGATACCAGTCCTTTTGTTCATTGTCAATGTCTAGATTTGATTTGATTTTTTTTTTTTTGGTTTTTTTAGAAACGGTCTTCATGGTGGAGCAAGTACTTCAACTGATGCGGTAACATTTGGCCAATATGCCCGGCGTGAAAGCCAGAGAAGAGCCCTTGCTGCCGAGACCAAAGCGAGAGCCGGGGGCATGCACCCACAGCGTTTACAAAAGAATAGCCTTTCGCAGCAAGCTTCAATTATAATGGGCTGTATTAACAATGCCCCTAGAGGCAGGCATATGTTACCTCTCGAACCCCTGCAGCTCTCTGTCGGTGCTAGATGTCATAAG
Source organism: Balansia obtecta B249 (assembly GCA_000709145.1). NCBI lineage: Eukaryota > Fungi > Ascomycota > Sordariomycetes > Hypocreales > Clavicipitaceae > Balansia > Balansia obtecta. The sequence goes on from JFZS01000175.1 coordinate 36,500, forward strand.
AGCAAATGTCCTTCTTTATCCCAGACTCCCTTGCCAATTCTGTGCACATACTTTTATGTTTTGGTTTGGTTTGTACAAGAAAACGACCTACGGCCGACAAGAAATTATAACAGAGGTCCAATGCAACCCGGACCAGTTCCCCAACTCCAGGCGCAAGTAAGCAAAAGCCAAAGCCAAAGCCGCTCCAACGCTTGCACAAAACAAACAAGGCTCCCGGTAGGAAAAGCAAATGCAAATGAAAATGACGCCCCCGAGGCCCGCCCTCGTAGGCAGGCTGGACAGAAATCATCTCCAAACGCCAGCGCTCCTCATGACCTCGTCAAACTCGTCCATCCTGACGCCCCTCGCCACGCCGGCACCCCCGTTGGCCTCGAGAATCATATCCTTGAGAAGCTCGTCGTCCACATCCTCCTTCAGCACAGCCGCCACGCGCCGCAGATGCGCAAGCGTGATCGGCCCGTCCTGGTTATTGGTGAAGAGGCGGAAGGCCTCGTCGACCTGCGCCTGGTGCGCCGCCTCGGAGTCATCCTGCGCGCGCGCGTGGAACTGCAGCGCGCAGATGGCGAAGAAGGGCTCGTACGTGGCGTAGCCGTCTTCGTCGGGGTCGAGGATCTCTGTGAATTCGCGGAGTTGTGCCTGCGAGGGGGGGACGCCTAGGGCTCTATTGTTTTTCTTGGGGGGGGGAGGCGGGCCAACAATTTGATTAGAAACGTCTTTTTTTTTTTTTTGTGCCGTTTTGCTTGTAGATTAGTTTTGTTGGAAATTAAACGTACATGAGCGCAGATTTGACGTCGTCGATGGGCAAGACGCCCATCTTCTCCCCGTCCATCGGCTCGGCAAACAGGCTCCATGCTTCCTTGATCTCGTTCTCCTCCTGCGCCGTGATGTTGTGCTCCTTTGCGAGCTTCGATTGCCGGGTCTTGGGGGTCGCGCCGGGGGGCGGTTTGCGCTTCGGCGGCTAGGCAGGTTAGCTTCTTTGCCCTCTCTCCTCTTTGTACATTGTGCTTTTCGTAAAGGACTTGGGGTTTTTTTTTTTTTTTTTCCTCTTGGGGCCGCGAGGGAACTGTACCATTGCGAACGGGGGGCTTTCGACCTGGATTTGGTGGATTTAGCTTTGCTCACTTGAAGTTTCCGTTGATGTCACGATGAGTCGGGCTTCACAGTGGGACATGTCACGCGCCTGACGCTCACACTGTGGGGGTCCACCGCGACGAGTATTTGGAGCTAGTTTTCGGAACTATTTTTCTTTTTCATTTTTTTTTTTTCCTTCCTTGACATGCAGAAACAGACTGCCGTCGTTCGTCCTGCGCGGGATGAGAGTCGTGTTTGCCAATGGCCCGGCTTTGAATGATACCCTGCGCCGTCTAACCAGGTTTGTACACTGAATGCGCTTTGCCTTCGTCGTGACCATGTTCATGCTTTCCGTGTCTTTCGAATCTCCGCTTCAAAATTTGCTAGAGCTTGCCGCCTCCTATTTTCTCAGGGCGAGCAAGTGTGGACAGTGAAGCAAGACTGAAACCGTCGGGAATCTTGGTGCTACGGCATCAATGGCCCATCCGGAAGGCGGCTGGCGGTGCTTTGTTCCTACAGAGTGCCTGGGCTGTCTTGGGAGACATTTCGCGTGCAAGCATGCAAGTTGCACCTCGTGCTGACGTGTTACGAATTCGGTTCAGAGCAACTAATTTTTTTTTTTTGGGGGGGGGGGGGGGGGGGGTTAATGGTGCGATGCCTATCTACATGTATGCTCCGAGTCGTAGCTACGACTTTGGTAAACAGGCGAGCGCGCGCCAGGACATGTGTCGACGCAGACGAGAGAGTTCCGCTCACTTGAAGTTGTTCTTCATCTCGCGCAGCTTGCTCATCACCTCGACAGGGTCAGTGGCACCAGTCGCCTTTTGCACGACCGGGTCCTGCAACATAGTCAGTAAAACTGCCAGATCTCGAAGCGGGGGAGGGCCAAATGATATTTCATACATTGACGCGCATAAAGACGTTGTGTTCCTGCCCTTCGTTAGCCCACTGTATGTCTGCACTAGAGATAATACACCGCGCGAGACATACCTTTTCGTCGCCAATGGTAAACTTGCCCGTCGTGATCTCGTTTTCCTCGGCAAAACTCTGCAGCTTCCTCACCGGATCGCTTTGCAGCACGGATATAGCAAACTTGACGTTGGACTTGGTATACTCATGGCCAGGCTGCCCTTGCGTCAGTACAGAGCCAACTTTGTTGCCGAGGTCGACACGTTCCATCTACACCAAGAAACAAGCCAAGAAACTCACATAAACAACCGTGTCGTCCGGCAATGAGGCCAGTCTCCTGTTCAATGCCTCGTGCATGTCCGCGGCGTTCCCCTCAAAAAACTTGCCGCATCCTGATTCGGTTCACACAACCGGCCACAATTAGCCTTCTCAATCCGCACTTTTTGCTGATGCAACGTACCGCTGATAAAGAGTGTGTCTCCTGTGAACACGGCCTTGCCAGTATCGTCCTCCATGAAGAAGCAGATGCTGTCCCGTGTGTGGCACGGCGTATGGACACTCGTGATCTTGATATCACCCAAGTTAAACGATGCCTCGTGCCCGGGCGTCTGCGTCACTCCCTCGCAGTTTTGGCCGCCGATGATGGGTAGATCTGGTGTCCCGAGCTCTTCCAGCTATTGCACCCGTTAGCGCATCGGCGCGAGAGCCGTTGCAGCCAGCTGCTGCAGACTCACAAGCTTCTTGTTGCCGCCGGCATGATCCCAATGACTGGCCCAGTTGTCAGTCCCCGTGGTCTTCTCGAAACACACAACCCCTAGCGCACCCCCAACCGATTCCTTACTGATGCGTATTCACGATTGCCTTCAGGTAAATCTTCCTTCCCGAAATAGCATCCTTCAGAACTGGCGCAACTCTAGAGTCCGGTATCAGAGAAATGCTTTTTTCCTTGCCACTTTCATGGTTTCAAAACTTGACACGTACTCGGGCGGGTTGGCAGGGTCAACAACGAAGGCGCCCTTGGATTTGTCGTCCACAATCAAGTAGGCGTAATTATTGCTGCTGCCGACCCCTAGTAATTTTGTCAGTTCACCATGCTAGCCCTCGTGTTTGCAAAAGTCTTTTCATGGCTCTTGGGAGACGTACACATGGGAATCGACTGGATATGCATCTTGCGCCTGTTGATGAACTGAAGCCAGTCAATCAAAGTGTCCACAAACAGCCATGCTAAATCCATGACGCACGTACAGCTGTGGGGGAATATGGTGATAATGGCCGCCTTGGTGAGAAAAGTCTCCGAATCATGACACGCAGCAATTAAAGTCGATGTCCAGGTTTCGGTTCGTAGGATTGCACGGCAGCATATGACAAGTATGTGAGCGTTATGTGATATATTCATGACGCTATTGAATGCACGTGACTGGTGCGGTGTGTGGTATTAGTAAACTGTTTTGATGACGCTGCAATTGGCCAAGAAGATGGCGAGAGCTTTAACAGGGGATGGAAAACTGCAAACATTTCGCGATTCATTTCATATGATATTCATGATAGATGCATGTAGATGCATGTAGATGGGAATCCCAACGCATGCAGGCTTGCGGTACGGACCAAAGCCTTCGACACCGTGTAGGCGGACACGCAGCTCAACATTGTCACCAGTGTTAAGACGATATAGGGGTCTAACTGTTTTCACGACCTGTATTGATTGGATGGAGGGCAAGTCTCGCATTGTGGTCCCTATACTTCATAATGAAGTCGGGTTGCTGCACTGTAGTCTGTATGGCATACATAGCCTTGCGCGGCATTTTCATCAGCTTCGTCAGGTTTCAGTTCAAGCATCAGTGCGTGCGTACTATACACTTCATGATGATGGGTATCAACAGTCAAGCTCAGACAGCACTGCCATCTAGCCAGTATCCATGATGAATATCCAATAAATCTTTCTTTCTTTCTTTCTTCGTAATCATTACCATCAACGGCAAAGCCGGTCTATTGGATGATTCAAACCATGCCAATAGGTTTCGGCTTCCAGGGCCCTTCATATAAACTCCAACCCGAACACGGTTCGGCCTCATCATCTTTACTCATCTCCTCCGGGCTCTCGGCTTCTGCGGCCATGGTCTTGTCCTGGCGCATCATTACCTCTTTCGAGAGCTTGAGACACCGCAGGTAAACTTGATTTCCTGGCAAGCTTCCTTGCACGTCTGTAATCACAGTCAATACTTTATCCTTGTCAAACCGTTCCAATGATAGTAACGTCTGGCTTTCCTCTTCTCCTCGTAAATAAGCCAGTACTACGTCCCTGCAAGGGTCACTCTTGGAAATAGCAGATTCATCGGCCAAGTGCTTCCAGTAGTAGTGCCAGATCCAATCGAGCGCCTTCCTTGCCGCACTCCGTAGTTTCGCTAGCGATGGCAACTGCTCATGCGTAGCTTGATGGCGCAATTCTACAAACGTCGCCGGAAGGCCTATGGTCTTGGCGACGGAATACATGCTCTGCTTGCGCTGCTTGTCCTGATGACCATCCAGAAGACCTGTTACGAAGCTAAGCACATTGGGATGCATTAGTATATGAGCTTGTGACTTGTATGGATGTAGCAAACTTGAGTGCAGCATGATCTGCGTCGTGAATAGTTTCAAACATACAGAGTAGTGATCATAAATGTGGGGGAAATTTGGCGCACTCGTCATCACAGCTCATATGCATGTTACGTTTTGATGGAACGTCGTAACAATAGGCCCATTCATCCCTAGGCATGCCGGGCACAGATCTCACACCCCCCCCCCTTTCAGGGAACAACAACATGGGAGAGACCACGCTGTCTATTTTCTTTTCTTTTCTTTTTTTTTTTCTTACCATGCAAGAAAAGATGAGAGGGAAGACTCGAGGACTATAATCAAATAAACACAACGTACCGACTAAAGGCCGCCGAATAGGCAGCTCTCACGGCATACGCACCACCGACCAACCCATCATCGTCACTCAACATGGCCGCCGTCAACAAGGCGGTCGACTCTACCATGTGTGGACAGTTGCCGCGCTGCATCCACATTGATACACGAGCGACAGCCTGTCTCTGCCGGTGCGTCTTGCCCGCCTGAGCCTCCTGACTCGACAGTGAAGGAGGTAAATGGCTTGCATGATCTTGTTGCTCTGCAGCAATGCCGCGGCCATGCCCATCGCTACCAGCGGCAGAAACTCGAACCCGGCTGGAGTATGGAGCGCTTGTTGTCAGGGTAGACGACGGGTGAGTTGTTGTCTCGAGTAAGGAGGCCTCCTCTTGCTGCAGTCGCTCATCAGTACTCCGTGATCCGTAAAACTGTTCTCGAACGCGGAGAAGTTCCTGACGCTCTCGCCAAGGCGTCAAAATGTACTGGACCATTTGTTACTTTTTTTCTTTCTCTCCTGCCAAGGGGACAAGAACGACTAGCGAGAGAGAAAGAAAAAAAAAAAAAAAAAAAAAGGTATCGGTGCCCGGCGAATCGGCCCAAAAGCAACTCGGCAGAAACAGAGTTGGAGCAAATATAACAAGACGGTATGAGCTCTGGCATTGACTCTTTCAAGGTAGCACAGCGGTGCGGGTCCCCCAGATCGTTTCTCATTCTACTCCGCTTTGAGCGAAATAATAGTGCGGGAAGAAGGAGAAGAAAAACTCGACTGCATCAATAATCGAGATGATCAAGGGAAGAAGTAAAAGCTAATTACAGCTCCACGAAAGGGAGGGGTGGGGGTGGGGATGGAGGTGGGGGTACGTCGTAAAAAAAAAAAAAAAAAAAAAAAAGAAGAAGACGAAAAAAAAAAATTTGCTTTTGCAACGCCCACCCCACGTTGTGCGCCAGTACCAGAAGAAGATGCATCATCCACGGCACGGTGGTGTGAAGGGAAGGGGTGAAGGGAAGGGGTGAAGAGGCGGTGAAAAGCCGCTCTCCACAAAGCGACGAATCAGAATGCTTGCATTAGATGTATCGTGCTGTGCACCTCCGCTAGGTAGGCACTTTAACACGCTCTACAATACAACCCTTGAATGATTTTACAAATCTACAAGACCCATTTTTCTTCACCAGTTAGGTTGCTCTTTAACAGCTTGATGCGTGTATCTACACTAGATTAACAACTACTGTTAAAGAAGCACCTAGAGGGATATACAGGGTATAAGCATTACCCCGCAGATACATCTCTTCCAATGTAAAATATCTATAAAATAAGGTACCTTCTATCTCCACTCTATGTCTTGCCTATTCCTACGCTGTTATCTAATTGGTCTAAAGCCCTCCCCCCTGCAAGTAGATTTGTACAATCATTCAAGGTTTGTATTGTGTACTACCAAGGACCATGGTCAAGGGGTGCCACGTTAAATTACGCGACCTCTCGTGCCCTCACTCATGCTTGACGTGTCGATGGTAGCAGAAGGGCCCTTCACCTTCTTTCCGCATTCTTTTCCTCGGCCACCTTTTCCTTTGGCTTCGTCATTTCTTCTCGCCACACGCCCGCAACACGCCCTCCCCATGCCGGGCTGACGAGGATAGCATCAAACATCAAAGTCCACAAACGGAGCGGCTCCGCAGAACCACCACGGCCCTAGTCCCCTAGAAGCCACCCGAAACAATCCATTTGCTTCCAAGGTAGGTAACCCAGGTTGGCTAAACTTTGAAGCATATATATTGCTTCATCAAATGGATCATGTGGGTTGAGCTGGACATTCGGTGTGGACTGGACTGGACTGGACTGGACTGGGACGGCTTCACCATTACTCCATCCTTTGCGCGAGGAGCGAGCACGCACGTTTGCCGGCGTCCCAACTCGGATTCAGGAGTCACGGCTGAGCAGCATTCATAAAATGATGCGAGCGGGACTCCGTAGACAATCTAAGATACAGGTACCTTGTATCTCTGATCATCATCATGCTCTGCGCTATTCCAGAAATGGGTTAAAGGCGCCTTTCGTGTTTTCTGTCATGCAGTGGCCCATACATCGGTGCTTGATCCAGTGATATCATGTCTCTTATCCCGTTCTCATCTCAGCAGCATGGCTATCAAGTCGTTTATTTGCCGTCAAGCTCTCGCTTACACACAACCAACCCTGATGCCATCCTTCTGCGTCCGAGCCAAGGTGCTGGCTGACTGATGAGAGTCCTTCTGCTGTCCGACCAGACCCGCGTGCCAGCAGATTAAGTTCCATTCTAGGTATACGGGGCTACCTACTTCTGGGGATTAGCACGGAGTAGTAGAGCAAAGTCCCATTCTCGCAGGCCTGGAAATCACCGTTTCCACAATTAAGAGTTTCGTCGGTAGCGGCAAGACGTGTCGAAAGTAGTTGCTTGGCAGCGCCATGAGGCCATGCCGACGACGGTTTTTACCAGCCTCCGTAGAGAGCAGAGACGTGGCAGCAATTCCTGTATCCTGCAGCCAAGGCAGACGCCACAAGGTCCCCCAGATTCATCACCGCCATGGACAGCTGCCAAATACTCCTTTCGGCAAGCGAAGCCCAAGTTAAGCCTTCAGTGGGTTTTTTTTGGTTTATATGAGGGCCATTTCGGGGGTCAGTCATTCGGCCCCGTTGACAGCAACAAGGAAGGCGTCGTGGTCTCGCTTTCATCGGACTCCCGGGGCAATCAATGGCAAGTGTGGCGCGTCAAGCTGACGGGCCTCGGGTCGTGCTTGGCAAATTTCGGCATCTCGAGCCCTGGATTAGTAGCATCGATGTCAAAATCAGATGGGCGGGCTGGGCAGCAAAGAGCCAGGTAGTCTGCGTAGTTTTTCAGTTCGGTTCTGTCAATCGCCGTCGGGTTACCTTTACTGTTCCTGTGCAACATGATTATTTTTCCCTGTGTCTAGCCGGATCGGGGTTAGCGACTCGCTTATGACAAGTGTCTCCCCTACTTACAAGCAAGCGAACCAACGCACTAGCGATCACGCCGCACCATGTACCGACCTAGGTAGGTACCATGTAGTTATGGCGAACGGAACCATGTCATGTAAGTGAACCACCGATGTTGGTGCTCTTACAAGTGCCCATTTGGCAGCGGAAGCGGCAGCATTTTCTTATCGCGAACTTCGTTTATTGCTGATTTGATGCCTTGTCGAACCCTCACAGACGTATAGCACACAACATTTGGGCAGGTGTAAATCCGGAAAGTGTTAGTCAGCTGGGAGGATGTAGGGTGTGCAATTAGTGCACAGTACGACCGACATAACACATACGGACTAGCGGGTGACTATTATAACCAGACTAGGATATTATCAAGACATGAAAGGTTTTTTTTTTTTTTCTTTGTTATTTCTTCCTCTTATAATTCAGATGTCAGATGCACAAATACTGAGCTATACTAGCGTGATTGTATGACTATCAGGATTCAGGACCCTAACCCTGCGTTTGCAATCAACACGGGGGGGGGGGTGGAGGGGGCAACAAGCCCTAGAGTATTATCGGGTCGCCTTGCCATGCCATGTGAATTACTAATACTAAGGCCGCTAGCCCCGATCCCGTTAGATTGAAGAACAAAACATCAGCAACAGGATCAAAAGTCATCGTGGCCCGCCGGTTTTCCAATCATCTGCCAATATAACAGTAATACAGGAGTACAAAACTTTTAAAAAATCAACAAGAAAGCATATTACTCTAGGGAAGGAAAAAAAAAAAAAGGGTAAAAATGACACGGCATGGCCAATTAGGCCCGATGACGGCATAGTAGCCGCCAAAACCAAGGTTCCATGTATAGGAATGTTATGCAACGTCCGCAAGTTACCTTCGGCTGTACCGTAGTGGGGCCCCCTGACCACGACACGGGCGGGTCAGACAGCCACAATAGGTACGAGGGCATGTTTCATCCGGTGGACGTGGCTGGTGTGGCTGGGGGGGGGGGGGGACGCACACTCCAGAAGGAGAAGAAAAACTCAGCACAACATGGCTTTTCACGATGTCGCCTCCAGCGAAGAAAGCCTGCTCACCAAGCGACGCACGCCGGATTTCAGCGCGTAAAAAAAAAAAAAATTCCAGGATTTTGCTATGAAACAGCGCCTCACGCCCATCCGTACCGTACGTGCGCCCAAAGTGCCATCAGAGCCTCACGTCGCATGGCGAAAGCCTCACGCCTAGAGGTGCTCGAGTCGTCTACTCTACTCCGAACCACCAAACGCCATTCATTGTCGACAAGTTTCCGTGCGATCCGATGCGTGTCGTTCTGGCCAAGAAGAAAAAGTGGCAGGGTCTGGCTCCTACGGTTGGGGACAGCCTCCCTTTTTGCGGTTCTCTGTCCATTCTTCCCATCTTATCCGCACGGGCCTGTCCCAGCACATGTCGACAGGGTTGACTAATAACTAATATCCTTGGTCCTACCTAGTGGAAATCCCCTCTCTCCCCCCCCTCCCCGAAGCCTACCGTCCATGTCACGTCGCTTTCTCCCTTCGGCTCGCAGGGGAAACCAGTGACACGCAGGTTGCGCCTCGTCTTCGTGTGAGTGCCACGGACGCAAGCCAGTCACATTAATTCCCACAGCTCATTGGCCTCCAGTTCTTGATTTCATGTACTCGGCAGATTACATAATGACGGCCCTTTCACACACACTCTCTCCCTCTTTTCTAGTACGAGTTTAGACATTTTAACCAGTCCGTGTAAAAAAAGTCCTAATGCATTCTGGCTCCCTAGCTCCGGCGTGAGACCCAGAGTGACCTTGCGCGCCAAGACGTCTGCCAGAAAGATGTGATGTATCGTTTCGTCACGAGCACGAGCAATCAATGATGGAAAAAAGCAAGTTCCTCAGTCAACCTGTTTAACCTGGCCGGGCTGAAGCCAGCTCGGGGACCAAGGAGATGCGGCACCTGCTCCGTTCGGCGTGCTCCGTACGGCGTGCTCCGTACGTTGAACAAGCTGAGCGCCCAGGCTGGCTGGCTGGCTGAGAGTTGTCGTCTCCAGGGCTCGCCTCCTTGGCAGGCACGGTTAGAGTCGCCTTGTCCAGAGGCATTTTGTACCACCGGCGGGTTCCATAGAGGCTGCAAGTACTTGTTTTAAGAGGTTGCGCTGGGGCACGTAGGTACCTAGAGAGTTAGGTAGGTGGCTATCCCTTGGTATATCCGTGTGTTTATGATATCCCCGCAACACTAACTCAAGCATCACAGAGGAGAAAAAGTGAAAGGCGGGTGTGAAAGTCAGCAAACCCGCCGTCTAGGAGCCACCACTTGGAGAAACGGAGATGCTACGGCGCGGGGCCAAATGGCATGATTAGTCAAGCTTGGGCCGATAGTCCATATCCGGCCGTAAACTCAAATGTTGGTCCGAACCATCGTCCATGTCTGGATCCAGCCGGACAGGATCAGACTGCCCGCTGCCCTTGCTTGGTCCCTCGAATGGGACTGTATGGGACTGTATGGGCCTGTATGTGGTCCTGTACATGGGGCCTGTATGTGTGTGCCATGCCTGTAGTCTGTATGTAATAATAGAACAAATAACAGAGACAGCGTGTCAGTCGAGTAATGCAGGACCAAGTGGATCAACATTCACTCGTCTTCGAGCCAAGGCCATTGGATTGGTTTGTCATGTTTGTTATCTGATCCAGGACGTCCTTCGCCCTTTGATATGCGCCGGCCAATCATATCCGTGCAATCGAGTTCCATGCTCTCGATCCAGTTACTTGTACATGCAAATGCTTCCCTTCAAGTTTTCACCCATTCTTGATATCAAATATAGAAGAAACAGAATGTAAGCCGGAATGGGCAACTTAGAAAGTATAAAATAAAAATAAAAATAAAAGAAATACTCGCTTTCATAAAACAACTGGCCTAACACGCATCCCAAATGACGTTGCTCGCACACATCGATCCGCCTTTGTATTTTACATCAAAAACATCTTTACGCCTCCTCGTCATCCCCGTCGTCATCCTCTTCTTCAGCATCGTTGTCGTATGACTTGGGCGGTTCCCACGTCTCCTCCAGCTTCAGACCCTTGCCCATGGGTTCCTGTGGTCGATATGGAGATCCTATCAGTGAAGACATGGTTGATCGATAATTGTTGAGCTGGGGGTCTGCACAGAGCTTCTCGGGCGTATCGTAGAGCCCCATGCCGACCAGAATCTCACCCTCCTCCTCAGGCTCGTCCAGTGGCTCGTATGAGAGGTTAGACTCGGCCATGCCAGTTGGTTCCCTGGGCTGTGGAAAAGTCTCCGGAGTGGGTGGCGTCGTGCTGTTGAATCCCTGTGCGATGAATGAGTTCCAGTCTAGTTCGCCCATCGCGCCATCTCTGGCCTGGACTTGACTTTGAACAACCGGGAATGGCTCAGGCAGGTGAGAATGTTGGTCAAAGTGATGGACAGAAGATGGCGTTTGTTTGTCGTTCCATACTGCAGCTTGTGCCTGCTGCGTCTGATCGGAAGTAGGAAAGATGGGTAGAGGAGAGAATGTTGACGAGGGGGAGGTGTCGTTGGAGTAAGAAGTCATGACAGGAGAGAATTGAGGCTGCCCGACATACATGTCACCGTAGTCAGCTCCATAGAGGCTCGGGGTTGACATTCCATAAGGTGCTGGTGGTGGTTTTTGCAGGTACTGAGTCTGAGTCCGAGTCTGCTGTGACGGTTGCTGTGGCACGACGACTTGTTGCATATACGAAGATGGATGCCAGCTAACCGGCCTCGTGGGCTGCTTGGGAGGAGCAGAGAAGTAATCCATTACTTGCTGTTGCCTTTGAGGAGTCCAGGCATCATTGCTCATCATTGTCCGTCTCCGACCGGAAATGCCTGAAGACCTAGGGCTACTGTTTGTGCTGTTGGGCTTAGATACCCTCATAGGGGCTCCTGCCCGCTGTCCCCCAGAGCCTCTTGATAGTCTTCGTGCGGCGTATGAAGAAGGGTGTTGGGTTGATGAGTCGTCAAGGAAGACCTCTTGCGGATATGTCAGAGGCAAAGTGTCAGGAGTGTGCACCCCATAGCCTGGATACATTATCATGTTTTTCTTTTCTTTTTTGGGCCGAGATGTTGATTGCTTGATTGCTTGATTTGCTTGATGCGGTCTCTGCGTTGGTTCTCTCCGTCTTGACTTATAGCCAAAATGTCAGAAAGGCAGGTATCGGCAAAAGGGACCAGGAGAAAAATGATTTCGTCTAACTCGCGTCAAAGTGTCGTGTTGGGCTTGGATGGGCAACGAACTGCTGTCTTGTTTTGTCTTGTTGGATGGAGAGAGCAGGACGTCAAGGTTTATATTTGAAAAGACGGATAATCGATTCGAGGAGGGAGCTTTATTGTATGATCACATTCACGACAGGGTGTGTAATAAGAAAAGTCCCCACGGGAGGGGGAGAGGGCGTGTGTTTGGGAATGGAGTAACACAGTCGAGCTCCATTCGTCAAAAGGGTAGGAGCCGGAGGTAAGATCCAAACCGAGGACTTAGATCATGGATCTGGAGTGGACCAGTCAAGAGGAGAAGGACAGGGCTTTGACATGCGGGCTGCATTTCGATAAAAGGAGGGAGTGTCGCTGGCATCACGCTCTCTCTCACGCTCTCTCACGCTCCCTCACACCCCCCCTCCCCCCTCCCCCTCTCTCCTTTTCCCCCTCGTAGGGCGCAAGGCAGGCAACTGTCCAGCGTTCCTTCCTTCCTTGTTAGTGCCATCCGGCCTGTGGGGGACGAGGGGGCGTGACTAACTCCACACGGGGCGTGTGATACTGTTTGTTTCCAGGCCTGTTTGAATCAGCATCTTGCGTCTGCGTCATTCATGGCCAAGGCGAGAGACAGAATGCAACAGGCAGGCACGGTGGAGACATTTGAACCCGGCAGTAGCTCTCGAGAATTCGCTGCCTTTGCTATCGGATTAAACTATCCCCACTGGCACAGGCAGGGTTTCTGTTGGAATGGAATGAATGGAATCGGAGTACGGTGGTACGGAGGTACGGAGGTACGGAGGTACGGAGGTGCGGAGGTACCCAAGTACAGCATCATCAAGTGCTCCGTAGAATGGGGGGGCACAGAGGGAAGCACAGTGAGGCGCAGCTACGTACCTACGTACCTACGTACCTTGGGTAGGTACAAAGTCCATCAAGGGCCTGCCAGTCTAGCCGTCAAAGGTTAAGGGGTCCGGATCCATTCTGATTCTGTGCGTGCCAGCGCCTGCCACGGCACAAGAGCGTCAACAGGAAAGCTGACTCTTGGTTAGGAAGCCGCCCCAGTGGGAATCTTTTCGCCTGACTCCTGACTTGCTAGAATTCGGCAGCAAAGGGCATATCATATCACAAAGTGGCTTGGGTACCGGATGAAACTGTCCCCACCCGTACCAGGCTGCTGGCGTACTCTTGAGAACGCCCAAGTTTGTCTTCGTTTCCGCAGCTTACTTACTTGCTTTACTGCATGTCCAACGCGGCGAGCAGTTTGTCTCCTGATAGAATCCAAGCCATCAAAGAAACTGGTAGCTAGAGCTATGCTTTTTCGCTAATAATAATAATAATAATAATAATGGCTGCTGTATCCATCCCGAGTACAGACTACGCCCGACAAAACAACCAGGCAATAGCCGGTCCAGCACCTAAAGTTGTGAGCAACAACCGATCACTGTTTTTCTCCGTCATAATCTGCGAGTACGGCCATCTGACAAACAAGACCGAGTACGGATGCTTGCACTTTGCATGGCATGGCACGAATACAGAAGCCCGCTCTGCGCCCATGGCGGTGGCGTGGGACCGCTGGGCCGCCAAGAGCACACAGCACAGCACAGCACCGCAACAGCACCGCAACAGCACCGCATCGCACGGTAAAATTGTGTTGTACGGAGTAGTAGGTCCATGCCTTGACAACTACCGTGCGCCCACCTGGACTGGCGCAAACCGAAACCGAAATTGTACATGTTCGAGTGGAGTCTATAAGAGGAAAGGCCATTTGCCGTAACACGGCAAGACGGGCCCACCTCGATTAAAAAAAAAAAAGATTAGCTCATCTGAATCAGCCAATGATATCCAACGTACAGATCTTGTTCCCCTGCAGCCAATCAAGGCCAACTCTCCAAGTCCATCAGCTAAGCGGCCGTACTCCAGAACGCTTGGCCAAAGAAAGGCTCCGCACGAGATCAGGCTTGCTTCCAGTACTTCCGAAACCTTTCAGGCGCATATACGTCGATAATTCCTGACGTTTCTCATGGCGCGAAATGTGAAAGCCTCCATTTTCCACAAGGGCATACGGAGCACTCGGCACGTACGGAGTACAGAAGTAGTACCATTCGCATTCTAGTCGTGGGCCAAGGCTAGAATCCTGATGCCGGCTCAATATCTCATCCGCTCAGGTTTTGTTGGCGTCCAGCGCCAAGTACGGACCATCCGCAGGGGTATCTCGTTGCTCGGCTAGTCAGTCAGTTACTAGGTGGAAGCATGGACCATGGCGCGGTGACGGGAGGGATGACTATCCCACCTAGTACGGAGCAAGATGCTCGGTATGCAGGGGTCGTCGACTTCGGAGCCAAAGGCCAAACCACTGGGACCCCAGCCCTGGTTGCGGGCTTGCATCACCGCTGCAGGTCATGGCAATGCAACGGTTCAAGTGCCCACACGCAGGGGGGCAAGTAAATTCGTCCCTTGATTCTCTGTGTCGTTGTAAGCGCAACAGCCGATGGCTTTCCAGGAATGGAACAAGAGGGTGTGCCTACCATGAGCCGGGCCAGTCATGTTGACGTATCCGTATAATACGGAGTACGCCGTGAATAATAGTCTGTACGCATAGCCATCTGAGAACGGAATTACCTCTACCGACTACTTCTCCGCACTCCCGTCCTGTAAATGGGGCGTGCAGTCAACGAAGGGGGGTGTATCTCCAGCGGCAAAAAGGATATGCATCTTTTTTTTTTTGTTTCTTTCCCGCCACTGATATAACTCAGCTTCTAATACCGAGTACTGTGCATATCCATGCGTCAGTTTTGCTGTGTCAGGAGTGCCCTGACACAGAGCTGAAAGGCCAACACTAGGTGCCCTGTCCACAAGCTCTCTGCTTTCATTACCTCGCCATCACACATCGCCTGGAACTAGATCTGGGCCGAGTTCGAACGGCGTGGTGTTGTTGGAGGTGTGCTCCGGCCATAACTAGTGTCAGGACGCGGCTGAAAAGACAGAGTTCCAGTGTTCGGATGGTGGTGCACAAATTATCGCCTAATGCCAGCATGGGTGGCCGCTCTCCCAAGGTAAACCACGTTTTTATTTCTGGAGTAGTACACGGTAGGCATGCTGAGCGTAGGACACCAGGCGCTACTTACTCATGAATGATTATTGACCCCGGTGTGAACGTCACCTCGCCAAGTCACGTTCGTTGCCCAGTTCAATGTCGGGAGGGCAAAGAGAAGACTAGGCGGTCGATCGTAATAATGAATACGTTTTGAGGCCTGGCCCTGCTCCAAGTATTCAGGTTTTATCGCGGCTGGAATACGACAATTGTTTGTCTCCAAGGACAATCATGTCTGTTGGCATGTTTCACCAATGGCTGTCAAAACTGCTTTGACGAAGCAAGTTGGTGCACGAGTCAAAGCAACCCGGGATGTGAAAGGTAATAATAAAAACAAAGGTAAAAACCCAAGTCAAGCTTGCGACTGCTCCATTGTTAGATGGGCTGTGACATCGAGTGACTGGGCCCTCACGCAACGCCATGATTAAAAGAAAGAAAGTGTTTCTTTGGAAGCTAAGGTAGGCTGGCACTTCCCGGGCTCTATGCTAGGCGCACATGCACAGCCTGGTGGGCCGATAGCAGCGAGGCAAAAGAGCACATTTCTTTATGTGAATTGTATATGGTCGCAAAGCATCATCTGTGTGGCGTCAAACCAATGGCCCTTTCTTTTTGGGTGGACCATGTCGGCGCACACTCCAACAAGAGACCCAAATGAATGCATCAAGCGAACGGTTCGCTAACACGACCGACTGATCACTCCATATGCGAATCAAGGTGGGTGGCATGGGGCTTGGGCTTCCAGCTGGACAACCTGGCAACCTGGCAGCCTGTCCTGGCCATGTACCTGTCCCATCAGGTTTTCTGATCCAGAGGGGGTAGTAATGACCGAAGCGTTTGGTCTCGCTCCTAAATCCTCATGTTTGATTTTCCGAGCTTGTCCGGCTACGGAACGGAAAGCCCTGGTGGTAACAGATGTGGGCCAGTAACACATACCTCATGTATGTCTCC
Source organism: Balansia obtecta B249 (assembly GCA_000709145.1). Lineage (NCBI taxonomy): Eukaryota > Fungi > Ascomycota > Sordariomycetes > Hypocreales > Clavicipitaceae > Balansia > Balansia obtecta. The sequence goes on from JFZS01000175.1 coordinate 52,605, forward strand.
GCAGATGCAGTCGATACCGACAAACTCATTCCAGTTGCATATACATGGTTTCTTACATTGCTGGCAATTTTCTTTGCTTCTTTGTGCATGGGGCTCCTGCCAATTATCGCTCTGGACACTGACTGGCCTCTCAACTTCCTGGATTCGATTGCTGATAATTATGAACGTTTCAGAAGCTGCCAAGTTGCACCTGGATGCTTGATGACGCCAGAATTGTCTTCGTCCAGGTGGCACTTGACGCCAAATAAATCCAGCTTTGAAGAAGTATGTGGAGATGGTCTCTGCGGTTTTCTCACGGCCTGAGTTAGTGTCAACGGAATGAACCTGGCTCGGCGTACAACGACGGAATCAATGACGACCGGGACATGATAACCCCCCCTCCTTCTTTTTAAGCCATGCGAAGGCAGAAGTCTGTGTGTGCGCACAAACAAACAAACAAACACAAAAAAAAAAAAATAAAAAGAGTCGTACGTGTCATCCCACTTTGCTGTAGCTCGTCACCAACAGAAAGAAACAGCTGGCCGCTGGCAAAGCACCTAGGATTGTGAGTACGGGGCATCAACCGGCCACTTCTTCCTTTGCCCGGGTGACGAACTAACCATTGATCAACAGACCGATAGCTGACACCCTAACTACTTCTGCAGCATGCAGACGGGGCGAAGCGGGACCAGAGTGACAGAGAAAGCTGGCATGACTCTGCTGTTCACAGCAAGGGCTTCGACACGAGAAGACCTATGGAACAGCTTCATCTGACACACAAAGGCTGAGACATGGATTAGAGCCGCTAGCCTCTTGTCATAATCAGTTCGTAGTCTCGTTGAGCGGATGTACTGTTACCCATAGGCCTGCCAAGTGGGACACTTAGTAGTAGGCCTACGGTGATTCGAGTGCGCCACCCAAATGTCCGTGTTGCCTCCAATCTCATAGGGCCGCAGGTGCTATGCCATGTTGGATAAACTTTCGACCGCAGCTGTAGTAAGGTTTGCATAAGTCCTCCTTTTGAGCGGGGATTTTACTGCAGGAGGTATCAGCGTCGTTTCTGATGTAAGGAATTGATAAGGTCAAGTAGACGGAGATGGAGCGAGGAGTGTGTCTGTGTGTGTGTGTGTGTGTGTGTGTGTGTGCGTGTGTATTGAATGCAAAAGTCGCTGTTGCTTCGAACGAGGAGTGTGCGCAGTGGAATTGGTCGTTTCGATGGACATGTCGGT
>JFZS01000176.1:0-53782 GCA_000709145.1 Balansia obtecta B249
TTTCTCATGTTTCGGCAGCATGGGATTGTGGTGATGTTCAGGCGGGCGGGCTGCCTCGCTGTTTCGCAAGTCAGCAATGTCATGCAGAAGAGACAAAGGTTATGGAATAGCAACGTACACACACGCACACACACTAGTCATTAGTTGAGCCGCGGGTGGCGCATTGGTCGTGAGCTCCGTTCCTCGGCACAATGCTACCGTCAACTCCTCCAGATCTGTCAGTGATGGAGGAGAAGGAGATACGTTTCAAGGTTGAAGCTGAATTGTCAAGGAAAGTATCGTTGCGCGGCAGGCCTTTGAAGGCGCGCCCGTCGCACCTGCCCATTTCGAAGCTCATTTCGCTTCATCACGTGTTACACACGTAGGTACCCGATGTACATGTACCCGATGTACTACGTATTACAGTATTACCTGGGAAGATGCCATCCAGCTCAGCCCTGCAGCTCCCATCACACTCCCATCACACTCACAGGAGCTGCCGCCGTAGCTCGTCCGTCCAGCAGATAGTTACACCATAATCGATATCAGAAACCAACTGATTGACCCTTCGCCAAAGCGCAAAAGAATACGTACCCGACGGAGCACTTCACCTAATGGCAAAGGCCAACCACACAACAATCAGCCAAGACGAACCCCCCGTCCCCAGGAGTGACGACAACACCTCTCCGTCAGAAATCACTCTCCTGACCCTCAACTGCTGGGGCCTCCTGCACATCTCGGCCCTCCGAACTCCTCGCCTGCTCGAGATCGGGAAGCACATCTCCCGCCTCGATCCAACTCCCCATATCGTATGCCTTCAAGAATGCTGGGTGCAAGAGGACTACCTTGCCATCCGTGAAGCCACCAAGGCCATCCTGCCCCATGGAAAGTTCTATCATAGCGGCTCCTTCGGCGGCGGTCTGGCCATCTTGAGCCGCTGGCCCATCGAAGAGAGTTCCATGTTTCCATACTCGCTTAATGGGCGGCCGACCGCGTTTTGGAGAGGCGATTGGTATGTGGGAAAGGGTGTCGCTTTCGCCGCGGTGAGATTCGGGCCTGGAAAGCATGACGTCGTTGACGTTTTCAACACCCATGTAAGTCAAGTGAAGACAATGATGTAATTTTGCGTTTTGTCTGATATGACTGTGTAGACACATGCACCGTATGAGAGTGGCCCTGATGATTCGTATCTTTGTCACCGCACAGCCCAGGCATGGGACATAGCCAAGCACATCAGGTCCGCCATGGCCAAGGGCCATCTCGTCGTTGCCTTGGGCGACTTTAATATGATTCCCCTCTCGCTTCCCCATCGCATCATCACTTCTCTTTCTCCCATACGCGACACATGGCGTGTCATACACCCTGACAGCTCCGTCGGGGCATCGGATCAAGCTGAAGAACAAGCACGGGGTTTGCCTGTCCCCACCGCCGAGTTTAACCTCACCGTCAACGGGGCAGCAAGTGACACCGTGTACAACACGTGGCGATGGTCCAAGCAGAAACAGAAGGAGCTGAAGGCTCAACCGTGTCCCGTTGATCCCCAGACTAAGGATCCTAAAGGCAAGCGCATCGACTATGTTTTTGCCTCAACAGGTGACGTCTCCTCCGGCTCTGGCTGGATTGTCAAGTCTGTGGCCGTAGAAATGACGAGCCGCCATCCAGAGTTGAACTGCTCCCTATCCGATCATTTTGGAGTGCGAGCCACGCTTCGACGGCATACAATATCACCTGGCGCAGATCTAAAGCCCACAGCGCATGACTTACAGTTACGATATAACGAGGAGCACTCTGATGCCCTGACACTATCCGATTTCGATGAAATGCTTGCAATGACCCATAAATACACTGCTCGGGAGAGGAATCAGCGGTACTGGAGGGGCATTCACTTTTACACTGCCATTATCATCTGGTTCGGCTGCCTGATTGCCGTCTGGTTTAGCCCTCGCAACATTGTATCTTTTCTTCTCATGCTTTCAGGCAGCCTGAGCCTGACGGCTGGTGTGATAGACGGACTTCTTGCTTTGCTTTTCTTCTCAAGGGAAATCCGGTGTCTCAAGGAGTTTGAGTGGGAAATCCAGAATGCGAGGGCGGCTGCAGTTTTGCGTGGAGTTTCATAAATGAGCAATCAATGCAGCCTTTGGGCGGGTTGTAGACCAGATATTTACAAAATCTCCCACCGCCCAAAGAAAGACGGAGATATTGTATTATATTCATACTACTAATCATGTTCAACTGATAATTAACAGCCCGCCTTTTGCTGACTTGCTGGGGTGTCATACTCCAATTTTCTGTGATCCAGCATGATTCACGGATGCTCCTAGTTTCATCTTAGTCTGATTCAGTGATCCTCTCAGAGGTCATTCCCAACATACGTGACAACACTTGGAGTCAGGTAGCCCCCAGGGCGCATTCGACGCCAAGTGTAACCTGCGAACGCCGTTGCCTTCCGCACATGCATCGCGACCGCCTTGGTGCCCAGATCTCGAAGCAGTATGTCCCTCGGTCGCTTTCGTTCCTTTCTTTTATACATACGCAGAAAGGTCTTAAGTGTCTTTCTTTCTTCCGGAGTAATACTAAATGTCCTGTCGATTCTTCGATCCGCGCTTCGCAGTCGCGCAGAGTCATATGGTGTCGCAAGTAGCTCAACGGCCAGGTTCTGTACAACTGGTCTGCACTCTTGAAGCACCCAGCGAATATTTTCCGGTTTGGGCTCCATTGTTCCGGCTCCAGATGAGTCTACGGGTTCAGTGAAAGGGTCAGACTCATCAAAGTAGTGTGTATCATCAAGGCTAGTAATATGTGGCACGAATGGCGGGCTGATAACATGTACGCGGTCCCAAGGGAAGTTCTTGAACCAGCGGTGAGCCTTGATATCCTCGGCATCATCCGGGAATACATGTCTTTCGAATATGTCAATATATCTCTTGTCGTATGCTGGACGGCGATCCTTCATCCGGTATCGTCGTGAAGACAGTCGAATATCCTGATCTTGGATTAATCTAAAGATCAAGTCCTTGCACTTGTCGCTCACAAGAGGCCGGTGTGGAAAAGAGAAGAGCTCTTTGTGATCCTTTCCCTCCTTATCAGCACTCCCTAGTATCCTCCTACTACTAGTGGGAAATGAAATAGCACTTACCAAGATATTGTTTTTGGTCTGCTGTCGACCGTCATCAGCAAAGAACGGGGTATGGCCGTAGAGGCATTCGTACAGAATGATGCCAATGCTCTACCAGTCGCATCTTCCGTCATATTCAGAGCCTTTACATGCTTTGATTACTTCTGGCGCCATATACTGACTCGTTCCGACAACTGAGTTTGCTGACACACGATTGCCACATCTATTCCTCTAGCCCAGAAGACTAGGCAAATCTTCGTCACCGCCCACGCTTTTCCTTTCATGGCGACTCAAAACTCTCTTCATAGCCTGTAACCAAGGTATTTGTGAGCTAATGGTAGCACTTTCTTTCTGGTCCTGCTCGTCTCCATCCACATGGATGCCAAGCTTTCCAAGAAGCGAGTATCGCTGGCATTTGTAGTACGACACATCATGAGACCAGTGTCCGTCAAAGGCGAGGCCAAAATCCGATATTTTTAGGTGTCCAGAGGCTGAAACAAGAAAGTTGTCAGGCTTTATGTCTCTGTGGATGAACTTGAGGCGATGTACCTCTTCGACGGCCAATATCATCTCAGCAATGTAGAAGCGTGCAACTGATTCATGTAGGATATTTTCTCGAATGAGCAAACCAAGAAAGTCCCCACCTGGCATGTATTCCATAACCAAGTACAAGTTTGTCAAATCTTGGAAGCTAGCGACCAGGGGAACAATCCTGTATGAGAAGCAGTCAGCGTTTTGCAGGGAGAGGTATGAATGATTACATGTCTTTACCAATTGGACCCCTCGGAGGCAACTAGAAAGTCCCGCTCAGCCCTTAAATGCCCTTCCTGACAGCTGCGAATCATTTCCGACTTTCGGATGACCTTCATTGCAAAGACTTGCTGCGGAAATGCGTGGGCCTTATCAGCCTTTTCACGTACCAGTCTCACGACCCCGAAGCTACCTCGCCCGAGAATTTTTAGCGTATCGTAGCTATCCGCACATGAATGGTCCTCTTTCTTCAAGGAACTAATGGACTTTGCCTTGATTGCGCGAGTCTCTCGTAAATGGCAAGTCTCTTGATAGTAAAATGATTGCCTGATAGCGTCCTTTTCGTCCGCATCCAAATGCGGACTGTAGTAAAGCTGGGACTCCAAATACTGCAAACGAGTGATGCGAGGATTGGGTCTATTGAAGGTCTCATTAAAGCGTGTCTCCAGGAAAATCTTGGCCGCGGCTGCTTTTTCAATCGTATCTATCGTCGGCTGGGGTGGATAGAATCCTTCCACTATGGTTTGCAGATTACCTCCGTCAGGACTGGACTTGGACCATGGGTGCCTGCGGCTTCGGTGTCTTTTCGGATTTAATTTTGCCAACATGGACTCAGGGATTATCGAATCCAGCGATGTTTTGCCCGTTGATTTGTTACCAACAACTGAGGACTTGTCCGTACCGAGAGAAGATACCGAACTTGGAGCGTCGCTAGGCGCCAGCGATGGAGAGCTTGGAAGAACTTGCAGTGATGTTCGCTTTCGGAGCAAAGAACCTCGAAGAACAACGGTGGCATTTGAAGACGTCCCGAAGCTGTCGAGCCCGAGCCTTTTCACGAGAGCTTTTGGTGACAAACGCCGGTGTCTGCGCTGCAAAACGGGCATCGGACCGTTGCCAGCCAACTCTTGACCGTCTTGACGACTGTCCAGATTTGCTGATGACGAACGCCTGCAACTGCCCTCGAAGGCGGCGGAGCCATCCGAGCCTATGATTCTTTGATCAGCCGCGACGGACAGATGATGCTCACTCACACAACATTGGTACTCACAATTATACTGAGTCCTTTTGACGGCGCGGATGGCATCGCGTATCTCGGAAATCACCTTGGCGCTGCCTGTCCGTGGCTTGCTAATGATCTGCGCGGTCGGTTCGTAGTCTTGTCTATCATCTGTATGGGACTGCGGAATGCAAGGCTGCCTCGTCATCGGGTCCAACACAGGACAGCTGCTTCGCTTCTTTAGCAGCCTTGGTGCCATGGTTGCTCGACACGACTGTTCTGTTAATAATATGGGCGCGTTCAGCTGAGCCCACCGTGATGATACTGTTATGCTAATGATATCCGCCCAAGGACATGCAAAAGGCATGGGCTGGCTTCAGCGGCCCTTTCACCGGGCAAACTTAAACCTGCAATCCAAACGAGAGCATGGCACTGATGTTAACGCTGGGTTGTGTGGGCAAGACTGCCTCGAGTGAATCCGAATGGGATTTGATGGCTGGATTCCGGTCCTGCCTCGACGTTAGAGGCAGTCACACTGTCGTCGGTTCAACCTACTGTGATTTTTCTGGCTCGCTTGTCAAGCACTGCATACATTCGCACCATCGTTCCTTCTGCCCACAACGTTGCTTCTCAAGTGCCGCGCGCTCGCAAGACGGTAGCCAAGTGAGTAGCATATATAACAAAGCTTTTATTTTCCGGACAATTATTTCTCTACAGACAGACCCTGACCAACCTTCACCAACAATTTCGTATCCTGAAGACAGCACAATGGCTTGTGAACACGTCAGTAATAAGCTTATCCGGATCTCCGTTATGTCGGGTGCGCCTAACAGTGCTTTCAACACGTTGTATTCTCTCACTCAGGAGAGGACTGGATCCAAGACTCCCCAGCATCGCACTTGAATTCGGAAAAAAAGTGCGACTCTTAAAATTGAAAACGCCATTGCCCAGGTCTTGCCGGCCCTGCGTCAAACTGGCTGCCGGGATATTCTGTTACACCTTTCACAAACAAAATAAAGAGAACAAATGAAAAACAAAGACGCTACAACAAGACCATGTGCCTGTGTAGTTTATTTGATCTCGAGCAGCTTGACATCAAAGGTCAGTTTGCTGTTAGCAGGGATGCCAGGCATGCCGCGGGAACCGTATCCGAGATGGGGAGGTATGGTCAAGCGTCGTTCACCGCCAATGGCCATGCCCATGATACCAATTTCCCAGCCCTTGATAACCTGTCCATCGCCGACCTTGAAAGAGAAAGGTCTGCCTTTCTTGTTGGCTGGGGATTGAATTAGTAACCAATAAATCACGAATGAATCGCCATAGGGGGGGGGGGGGGGGGGACTGCGGCACTCACAATCAAATTGCTGACCATTTGCCAGCTTGCCGATGTACCGCACACCAACGTGGTCACCGGTCTTGACAGTTCGTCCCTTTCCGATGACTCTGTCGTCAACGGTAACGCCCTTGACGACCCTGACACCAGTCGTAGCCTTGCCAGCGGCTTGCTTTTCTGAGCCACTGGGACCTTGCTCAAGGTTCTTGGCAAACTGGACCTTCTTGTCCTTCTTGCTGTCATCAGCAGAGACAGCTTCACCCTTGTTGTTCTTGAGCTTCTTTTGTTGCTTCTTAGAGTCGGCAGCCTTGGCGATCATGTCGTCGAGACCCCCAGCCTCCTCAGCAGCGCGTTTGTTCTTGCCTTTCTTCGTGTCTACCAGCTTAGGGGCTTCCTCCTCGTCGGAGTCAAGCTCAGTGACACGGGGGTCATCTGTATCATCAAGCTCGTCGCTCTCCTGGTCACTAGGTAAATCCTCTAGTGAAGACTCAAATTGCCCAGGGTAAAAGTCAAGAACATCCTGGTCGTCATCGCTATCTTCCTCGTCCATAATGTAGTTTCCAGTCAGGTAGACGGTGTGAGTACCACTGACAGTGAAGAAAACCTTCTCGCCGTGGATGACGGTGATGTCGAGGGGTTGCTGATAGCTCTGCATGAATTCGTTAGTTGTGTTTTAGGGTGAAAAGATGTCGAGGAGCCCAAGACTAGTGACCTACTCTCTCAGTGTCGAGGGTGCAAACAACAAAATTCTCAAGATCGCCACCTTCGCTGCTCTCGTCGTCATCCTCATCGTCATCATCGTCGGACATGTCATAGTCCTTAGCCTCTTCAATGGCCTTGCCCTTGCCCTTGTCCTTGCCTTTCCCTTTGCTCTTGCTCTTAGCGTCCTCCTTATCTTCAACCTCAGTTTGGGTGGCCTCTAGGAGAGTTTTGATAGCAGCATCCTGCTTCTGCTTCTTAGTCTTGGCAGGGTCGCTAGGACCGCCATTGGCTTCCTCGTCGGATTCTTCGTCCTCGTCATCATCAGAGGCAGCAAGCATAGCCTTCATGTACTCATCGTCAATTTCGTCATCCTCGTCATCGTCATGATCCGGGAAGGGGAAAGCCCGCTTAATGAGACGAAGAGTAGAACGGGAAACGGCGGGGACGACGCCGTTGTGGTCAGGCTCCGGGTTATCAGTGGGGTCCAACGCAGCCATAGTGATGCGAAACTAGAAGCGGTTTGTTAGATAGAGTAAAATTGTGGCATGCCATAACAAGAAACAGCCGATTCGAAGAGCAAGAAAATAGATAAAAATACAATTGCAAGGACAATCACAGCTAGGAAAATAAACATCTCATTCGCATCAAGAGGAGTCATTTTGCCTTACCGAGGCGGGAAAATCCATAGACGCCGGGATTAAAACATCGCCGGGCGGAATCTCAAGGCCATAGACGGGACCTGAAACAGCAGACATTTTGGCTGACGATGAGGCTGGTATGGAGACGAAGATAATTCAGAAAAGAGTATAAAGAAACTAAGAAAGGGCTAGGAGGGGAAAAAAAAAAAAAAAAAAGGTCTTCGCTTAAAAAGTGAGAGAAGACAGGCAGCGGTGTGGAGGAGGGAGAAGTGAAAAAAGTTCAATGGGATGCAAAGTAATGCTTTGTGCACTAGAGGCAGAACTCCGACGAGCTCTTCGAAATTTTTTCGAATTTTACTCCGCTTCGGGCAATCGGCCAATGAACATGCGCGATAAGCCGCTTATCGCTGCGTGGGACTCGCTGGGCCCTGTGGACCCTGAGCTGTCTCGGCAACGAACGGGCGGTGTGTGGTGGAGTGTTGGAGTGTGGGCCTTGCGCAGCTCGGTGATTCGACAGGCGCATGGACCAGGATATCTTACAGTATGAATGAATACTACGCAACAGGAATCTCATCAGTCAACGTATATTCTGAACTAAGTCTGCTTCTAGTCAGTCCTAATAGACCAACAACAACCAACTACATGTCCAATCACCCTCCAATATCCCGCTCATTCCGGCACCTGGCTTCCGGGAACCGACACTCAACTCGGATGAGCCCTGCTCGTCGGCGGCGCCTGTAGGCACGTACGTCAGATTCACGGACCACGCAAAGCTCAAGTAGGAACTATCCGTATCTTACTTACCTAGTAAAACTGACCCCGGTCGCCCACGTCAGTTAGCTCCAGAGCCATCTCGACAATAGGCTGCGGCCATCGATTGCACTCCCGCGCATATGCCGCGACCAAGTCATTGCCATTCGTGACACCGCCTGCGCAAAGCACATGTTAACCAACACGGCTTCAAAGACAAAGCGGGACAGGGAGGAGAAGAAGAGTAAACGTACCACTTGACCAGAAATTGCCATCCCTCACCCACCGATACTCGTCTCCAACGAGCTTCACCTTTGGAAACCTCTCCTTCAAAATTCCCTGCAGACCCCGCGGACCGCTCGCCTTCTTCCCGTCCACGATTCCCGCAGCTGCACAGATGAACAGCCCTGTGCAGATACTCAGGATGTCCACGCCTTCCGACTCTGCCTGTGCTCTAAGCCACACCAGCCCTTGCTCTGCAAACTTCTTGTTCGGATCTGGGCCTGGTACCATCACGATATCCAACCTGCCTGGCTGGACTGTCTCGTCGGTATACAAATGCGTGGCTTTGAGCATGGCGCCTGATGTGAGTGGGATGTCGGAGCCTTGCTCTGGAGTCGAGATGTAGTAAATGCTTACGTCGGGTGCAAGAGATATGACGTGAGGGTGGACGACAGGGTTCTGCATGAGAAAAGTTCTGGACATGACGCCTAGAGAGTCAACGCAGGCGACATCGAGAAATTGGCATCCGTTGGGGATGAAGACGCCGATCTTGATGTGCTTTGCCATGATGAGCTTATTTTCTTTTGCTTGATCGTCTTTGGTCGATAAGCAAGTGATCTGGGGTGGCGAAGATGTACGCTAATACAGTCGGTGGAAATCTGTTCACTGCCTCTTGTAAATGGTGATTCAACAACGAGCACAGATCCTCAGAGGCAATGACTTTCTTGTCCTTTTTGTATTCCCCAAGACGTATATATCCGTTTCTCATCGGATATTCTCCCCTAGGGATCATCCACATATACCATTTCGTTGAGGGAGCTACATCCGGACCCGCTCGGAGCTGAACGCCCCGCGGCCCGAATACTAAGTTGACCAAGGATGAATTGGCGTTCGACGATTCTGCACGTGCAGGCAACTGCGCGTCCTCAGTTTCACATGAGATTTCAAATGCAGAGAGTTTCTGGTCATGTTATTGGTTGACCTCCATCATCACAGCGTATCTATCTCACGCAGTCCTCCAAGCTTGTCTGCATCATGACATCCATCATCATCATCATCGGCTGCCCACGTGAGCTAGACACCATGTAGCCATTAACCTGTTTCTTATGTCCTATCATACCCGATAAAAGTGAATGTGGTAGGCCAGCCAGGGGACACCTATCTAAGGTCTAACACCAGCCCCCGGCCACGAGTGTCAAACGTCAAGTCCGAAAGCAGAGCGGCGCAACAAAACCCTGAATAATCCTTAAGAATAATTAAGTATTACTATTTGAGTTTGCTGGTTGATTCAACGCCATGGGAGATGAGCAAGCCTCAAGAATGCTCATCAGCATGCTCAGGTCAAGAATGAAGGTTTGGACACGTTGAAGTGTTCTGGAATTGAGATTGCGGATATATGCAGAGAGCAAAGTGACTCAAAATATGCAGGCGTTGCTATCTCAAAGTACTCGCTTATTAGAATAACCAAACGCAATATCAAAAGTAGCAGGGCTTAAGCTGTCACTATAACAGGGTCGGCTCTTGCCTGTTGTCTGGTGACTTTCTTGCTGACGGTGTACACCAGATCAACTGTCCATAAATGAGATATCTCTGCCTGTGCGCAAGGGATAGCACCATACAGAGGTGCTACTATGGGGACAAGAATATAGTCGACGAAATTGTTCTTGATCGATCGATGCGAGAAGCACATGCCGTTGGCTAACTTGGCCTTGGTCATCTCCCTCTCGCGAGCCTCGACGCTGATGCGGTGGAAGCTTTCGTACAAAAACAGGTAGCAGGCAACGCCCACAAAGCCCATGGTTCTGAGAATGCTGGAGACCGTGAATGTCCATGAAATGCTGTGAGGGTCTCCATTACCGTTGGTCACGACAACGTAGACTGCGTTTGCGAGCACCAGAATTGTCATGTGCACGGGCAAGAAATGTGCTTCAAACAGCCGATGTGAGAGATAAAAAATGCGCTCCCAGTGAGGCTCGGCTAAAGTGTCCTGAGTCAAGTCGGAAAAGATGCCGTTTTCGCCGAACCTGTCTTGTGCATTGGCAAACTCAATATCAGGAATGTACAAACTCGACTCGCTGCCTTGGCTATGAAGAGGTCGGAATGACCTCGTGGTACGCTTACGGTCTCTCCACATCTCAACTCCCTTTCGAATAGCAAAGCCCGTGTCGAGTGCACCCCACATGTGACGGAGAGCCTGCTTGTAGCGAGCCTTGATGTCTGACGCCGTGCCTCGAACACCTCCATTTCCGCTACCGGTGACATTGCTCTGGCTCACAGGACTGAGCACCGTTCGGCATGTCAGATTGCCGTTCAGAGCGAAAAAGCACTTGATATACATGTGCAGATCCTCACCAATGGCTTCGGCGTCACAGTCCCAGCCACCGACACGATCGACCAAGACCAGCGGTAATGAATACACAGAAGTGGGAGGGGCAATGGTTGAGCCCCGGTAGAGTCCAGACATTCCAGCGGCACACCACAGGACATCCGCAACGCGAACGATTGCGGGAACGCTATGGGCGTTGCGATCGAAGATGATCGGTGCCGCATATATTGTTGTTGCAGCCGTTTCGGCATGAGCATGGTGCATGCTTGTGATATTGGCAAAATAGCTCGATGAAAGGTGACTATCGGCTACAGATCTCTGATCAGTTCCATAAGGCCTCAGACTATGCAAAATCGGTAATACAGTCTACCTACCATCGATTCCCGTCACGATCACATTATGGCGCATGCCAACTGGATATCTCGCACTTAGCTTTCTGGCCGTCCATGCCAGATTGCTGCCCTTTCCCGCCGACTCTCCAGGTATATCAGCGGGATGCATGGTGAAGTCGATGGACCGGAATTTCTTCACAAATTCTTGTATAAGGTTCAGGGCCTTTGTTTCTGCTTCCGTTTCGCGCTGCTCCATACCAAGATAAATCTGTTGCGAAAATTAGTATCCGATAACTATACTGCTGGCACTCTTCTAGTTACTGAACGTAGCGTCTGTTTGCGGGACTTGACTTACATCGTACGAAGACCTAGCTAGGGAATGAGATGCGAGAACTTCAAGCGTCTCCCTGAGGGTGTCCATGTCCTCTTTATAATTAGGAACGATAATTGCGTGAACAAGGGAATCTTCTGAGTAGTCGGTCTCATCGGTGTGGTTGTCAACCTCCGAGTCGCTCATCTCACTTGTAGACGGGGAGGAAGAGTTACTGTCGTTTGTCAAGGTGCCAGTTGTCAAAGTATCAATGCTTGAGATGGAAGTCAACGAAACGCGACGTCGAGTACTGCCTCTCTTGTAGGTAACCATCGCCCTGCTTTGTGCTGCTTTTCGTAGAGAGCTCGTGATGTTCCAGACGGACCAGCAAGCTCTAACTGGAAATATGAAGACAAGCACATGTATGAACAGACTGTAGTAAGCAAAAATCGATGCCCAAACGCCAGCCCCAGCTTGAGTAGCAACCAGAAGCGAATCGCCAGTCGTACTGATGTCGCGAAGTCTGTCACCTGGAAACTCCGCCGCAAAGTCTTTCCATATCACCCAGTTGCACAAGGCAACCAACGTGATCATACTGAGCGCGCCAGCACGCCTTGTACACCATGTCAATATGGACGACATCTTAGCAGAGGTTCCCTAGCTGGGGACAGGTCACCAAGCTTATGGGGATTGGACTTGACGGCCCAGATAAAAGCAAAAAGAATTCATAACCGAGCAGCACCGCAGGAGGGTTGGCCCAGCGTCTCAGTCCTTTACGCAGTTCAAATGGCAGGACCGAGTGAATCCAGAGGACGTAGATGGAGAACAAAACGTGATTAGGAAAGTGCGAAGAGCGAGATTGGGACAAAATACACACACACACAAACACGCCACACAAAGGTATCAAAAAGAAAGTACAAAGAATATACATATATATAGGGGGATAAATACGGCAAGCCGCGTGAGATTTCCTGGCTCCCCCGAGCTTGATGAATGACCACATGCCTGTTCAGGGACACCACGTCTGAAAGACACGATTAGCATTATGGCGAATTTAGACCGACGAGATGACTCCTGGGGAGGCTCTAACGGCCTTCCACATGTCTCCATCTTGGAACAGTGTCCAGCACCGATGAGCCAGTAGTATCATCTACTCCAACGAGGCTAAATTACGGTGGGGGACAAGGGTACCATGAAACCAAGTGAGTGTGTCTTTGCCGCAAAGAACGGCAGTAGTCCTGGAATGAACCATATAAATCGTATGTGCTTGATGCGAATATGGTGTATGTTGGCCATCGACCCCCATTCTGTCCTGTTGTCTTTCCCTCAAAGCAACTTGCAGCATAGAACCATCGACCACGCTCTCGACACGAGCCATGATAGTATGGGAGGGACTAGGTAACAATGAGTCCCTGCAGAAGGAATCAGTCCGAATCCGATAGTATGTGAAGCTCATCTCTTTATAGAAGATACCTACCTGCATAGGTATACTAGGACATTGACAGGCCTTGACGTGTCGGTGCGAACTCGTGAAGGTGCATTTCCCGAAGCACGATCCGCGGCATTGCGGCTAGACAAAGATTGATGTTGATGCAAATGGTTTCGTTGGCCCCTTCATACCAGTGAGTGGTCAGAAGCGTGGGAGACAAAGACAAAGAAAAAGACAGAGATGAAGGCAGAGACCAAGACAGAGACCAGCCGACCACGCTTCGGCATCTCGAACGTGATTGGTTCATTGCAACGACATTGCTCGCATTTGCTTGTCCCGTCACAAACCGCCAAGGACAGCACAACAAGGACGTCTTTCCCAGTGATTTGGGAGGGTGTGTGCAACGGCTGCTCCCATTGCTTTGTTCTGCATGGTGATGATGCTTTGACCATGGAGCTAAAAGCGATCACACCCAACCCAGAGACCAGATTCTTTCTGGCGGGTGCATAAGGCTCTGGCACCTCTTCAGCTCGGCATTGTTGATATCTTTGATTATTGTTGAACGGACGCTTACTGATTTTCTGTGACCACTTTCCGATGTCAGTGCGTCAAACAAAGTCGCAGCATTCCAAATTAAGGATAGGCTGTCATTGGTCTGCCGTTCGTGCTTTGGCTAACTCCTTGCTGGCTCCCTGTCTATTCCTTGAGCGACACGTGGAGGCACTAGGGAACAATATCGCATGGATTGTGCGCTGGAGGAATTGATGGACAGTGGACCAATGTCAGATGTCATATCGCATGTAGCTAATATAAAATGAGAAAACGTCTCCACTGCATCAGCAAGATAATCTTGGTTCATCGTCTCTTGGAGGGCCAGGTGACCTTGTCGTCAACGATGCATCTGGAGTCGTGCAGCACTTATCCTGATGCCGTGGCAGTTGATCGGCAATGAAACTCAGCCGCTACTCTAGACAAGGCGTTACATAGAATCTGTCAAGATCATTGCTCACGGAATTGTAAAGTTCGAAGACCCCTTAGACTACCCACTAACAACGTTAACCCTCCATTGACTGGCAACACGCTGAAATGGACCGTCCGCCTCGCGCTCGCCTCTCAGCATTGAAATTGTCCACCGAGATCTTCCACGGGGCCTCGCCAGTGGTCGAGAGGCCCTCGTTGGCGGTGGAGGCTAACACCGTTAGCATCAAACCATATCAAGAGCGTCACATTCGCTAAAGTGGCAAGAAAAACACCAAGTATTATCATGGCCTGTAACGTCCACAGTCAACCGCGAGAGCGCAAATTTCGTGTCCCTATTCGCAGAAATTAGAGCACATGCCGATTTTAACGGACACGAATCTGGCCTGATCGTCTGGCCATGTAGCATCACTTGCGATCCGCCACGCCAACTCGACCAGCCAACCGGGGTGCATGCGTCCAACTAAGGTAGGAGCCAAGGATGCTTTAGCTTATTTAATCAGGCTCCCATTCCGAAGCCTGTATCTTGGTATTGCGAGTATCTGTAGGATTGCTAGCTGTCGTGGGTATTTATCTGCTAGACTTCTCTGTGTGACTTTTGCCTGTGAAACGTGATTCAATCAGGACTACCGCCACAGAAAGAATGGCGCCGTATGATGATCATTTTAACCTCCAGCTTGTCTCGAGCATTAGTGCTTTAAATTCGGATGAAGGATAGCCCAGCTCTTGAGGTTGTAAAGACCAAAAATATCCAGTTCTACCATCGTTGCCCTTGGAACCAAAGTTGATATCACGCAAGAACATTGCTACAGCGAATCTCTGTCCAGATGTTCGATTCTTACATGTCGAAGCCCATCCAATAGTCATCTAATTCGTGTGGCTTCGGACAACAGTAGGCTGCGGCTATTGTAAGTTCTGAAGCCTCTACTGGCATAAACTTGCTTTCATGAACCCGGACAGTTTTTTCGAAGTGACCGGTCTACCGTGTCTCGCCTCGGCTAATAGTGGGATCATTGACCAATACTTATGTATCGCTTTATCGTATCGACGCGTGGCCATTAAGAGCATAATGCTGTCGCCAGAAGTTCTGGAGACGGGGAAAGTTCTCTGGCGGTTGCACGAGCTCAAGGGGCCTTCTCGAACAACTCCAGAATAGGTTTGGCAGCCTAGATGTAGTTTGTTCAGTACGAGACATCTTTTTTGCCCGTTGAAATATGAAGAGAGCCTCACATCAATGAATTTTTCGAGGTCTTGGTCAAGATTTGCCAAGTCATCTTTTCGTCTCTTGTTTTCGGCAATGAGTTTCTGTTTGCGTTTTAAGAGCTCCTGGCGCTGCTGCTCCAAACCCTCTCGCTCCGTACGTTCATGATCAATTCGCGCAATCATGAGTTTAGTTTCGTCATCCCCGGCATGCTCGGGATGTTGGGAAAGAAATTCCTCAACAGGGATCAGTGGAAGCTGTTGATACTTGTGACTAGATGGATAATTAGAATAAGTTCTGCTGCTGCATAGTTTAGGCGGAACCTACTTGTATGATTCGCAGGCGGCGATTTCGCCTTGAAGATGGCGCTGTTCGTAGTAGAGATTCTGCAACTGAAGATGCAGCCGGTCGACTTCCTGACGCGCTTCTGCTGTTCGGGATTTGGCCTCGCGTGCCGATATACAGGCATTTCGGTGCAGACCACGAAGATGAGATATGCTCGTGAAGAGATGCTTCTGCTGTTTGGCGATTTCGGCTTGCAATTCGGCCGATGGTGCGTCGATTGCCTCGCTATTTAGGCGGAGGAGGGTGTGGGCTTGATCGCGCGCTTGGTCGGAAATCTGTAAAACTGCCACGAGACTAGGCTCGGAAACAATATTATCGACAGTCATTACGGCTTCTTCGTATCGTGTGCAGATGATTCAGTCGCAGGTGGTGATTTCTGCGAAATGCTCAAGTTTGATCATTACAACAATTAGGGGAAGCAGAGGCTGCAGGTAAGCACATAAGTGGGTCTCGATTTCCGCAAGGCGGGCGGAACATTTCCGCTACTGTCGTAGCCATGTTATTTATTTATTACAGAGTATATACAGACTATAGCCCTTTACGTCTCGAAACCATCCTGGTTGTTATGACAGAAATGGGCAGCAATGGAAGGCGATCAATTCGACCTCGTCAACATACCACAAACCAACCCTGAATGTTGACTAAGAACAATGGCACGCGAGGCTGGCTTCCTGCTTACATAATTTGACACCTCGGCGGCGCGTTGGCGCGCTACCTGCCTAACTAATTAAGCTAAATAGTAGACTAGCGGCTGCTTGTGACTCGTGACCAAGCGCCAAGACGATGGCGACTAATGTTCAATGACGCAACGCCGCCTTTGTGCCCAACCCCATCTTGGCTTCCCAAGCCCCCTGCCAACGGCGTATCATGCTCTTATTTATGCCCCCGTGCCTCGTGATAACTCATATCATCTAGAAGGCACAACTAGCACAGCTGGGTCTACGGACTACGGGATACTCCGTACCGTACTCCGTAACTCTCCGTACATCTCCGTACATCTCCACAAACCAGCTGTGCAACCCGAGATCTGCGCTTGAGAAACCCCAACGGAACCATCGCCCCCCTCATCGCTCGCTATCCGCGTCCCACCAGGTCTGGGCCCCGCTAAGCGTGCGCCGGGGCTCAACCAGTTGCTGTTTTCTCCATCACCTTGTCCTCTGTGCCTTCTCTTCGTTCTCTCCTCTTACACACATCGCACAACACCGTTGTATTGTGTCCTGCGATTACAGTATTCATCCGATATTGCTTCGCTTCCAAGCTATGCGACCTGTCTCGAATTCCTTCTTACCATGAGCGATGTTACCACTGCGCTCACCTCGGCCTGTGGGTACAAGGTGCGCGATGGTGACAGTGATGGTTCAGTCAACATAGCCACGACATCGAGCGCCGACAGCCAGCACAGCCCCGAAGACCTCACCAACCGACGCCGACGGCATTCTTTCTTCTTGCCACGAAGAAAGTCAATCATGGAATCAATCATGGACGGTGAAGAAAGTCTGTTACTCAAAGTGGACTTGTTCTTATCTGAGCTGGAGCGTCGCCTTGATTTTATCGAAAGCTATTATGGCGACCTCGGCAGGGACTACAGCTTTTCTCGCGCATTCGGTACTCTCCAGGCTGTTCGGACACGATGCTCGCATGCCTCTGAAGAGGTCATCGGCGCCGGCAGACGCCGCTTGCAGATCATGGTCGAGACGCTCGAGGTGCGGTACCAGGAAACTTTGGCGGCCACTGAGTCGCTCCATGAGAAGGCTCGCGTGGGTGTTGATCTTCTCGAGGGTCTACTGTCGGATTTTGAAGCGCGTGCGTATAAGCTGCGGGAACAAGGTCTGGCCAATGCAGCTACTGCCGCTGGCGCCTTCATGGACGAAGGCCGTCGAGTGGCCAATGAAAGCATCGAGAGGGCCAGGGGCGTCATGGATGAAGGTCTGGAAAGGGCAAGACGAGCAGCTTTTTCGTTAGAGGAACATATCCAACAAGCGATCGCCAAGACAAGGGAGACCCGCCTTCTACAATATCACGATCTGCCCATTCCTTGGCGCAACAATCCTCACATTACGAAAGGCTACCGCTTCACTGAGACAAAAATCGAATGTGTGCAATCGGCTTTCAACATGTCGAACGAATTCATCAATATCTGGTCTCATGTCGTTGGGCTGTTCCTCGTCTTGGCAGTGGCATTCTACTTCTATCCTGCCAGTACCAACTTCTCACTCAGTTCCAAGAGCGACGTGCTTGTGGCCGCATTTTTCTTCGTCGTGGCCAGCCTCACGCTTGTCTGCTCGACCATATGGCATACCATGAACGCTGTTGCGGATATCAATGTAATTTCCATCTTTGCCTGCGTAGATTATACCGGGATTTCCCTTCTCATAGCTGCTTCCATCATGACCACCGAGTACACAGCATTCTACTGTGACCCCGTGAGCCGCTGGATCTACATGTGTCTGACCGCCGGTCTGGGGCTTGGGGGCGTCATTCTTCCATGGCATCCCAAGTTTAACGGGCCGGACATGGCATGGGCGAGAGTTGCCTTCTTCGTTGGTCTTGCTTTGACAGGTTTCATGCCCTTGCTGCAACTGGCGTTGACGCATGGCCCTGACTTTGTCATCACATTCTATTCTCCGATTTTAAAGTCCCTCCTGGTCTATTTCGGCGGTGCTATTGTATATGCGAGCAAAATTCCAGAACGCTGGTGTCCTGGCATGTTCGACTATATCGGCGGAAGCCACAACCTGTGGCATGCCGCCGTGCTAGGAGGGATCTTGTTCCACTACACCGCCATGCAGACCTTCTTCTCCAACGCGTTCCACCGCGCAGAAGGAGGTTGTCCTGCCTACTAGCATTATTTCCTTACGAAAAAAACAAAAAACACGGAGCCGAGTTGCAACAACTTCAACAGTAACAAGACACTGGCTACGATGCATGAAGAGAAGAGACGGCCAATGGGGAGTTTTTTAAAGAGGAAGCGTGGTGTTTTGCTTTTCTATCGTCATAAATATCCATTTTCGAGCTAGAGAACAAGCGACGACTTGTTCGCATTTCAAGCATCTACTAGACGTTTACTTGAAGGGGGGAGTTATTCTGACAGCATGCATAGAGAGTGTAGAGAGGGGTTCAAATCCAAGTCATATACACGACCATCAGCAATTATCTACTTTGTTTCGAAAATCCTCAAGACTTGATAAAACGCCGTGATTGTATTCTGCCTTTTTCAAAAAAATACAGTTCGGGGGAGTTCCGCGAAAGTCCAAATGCCCATCATAAGACCACATCATTCAAAACGTTGCAAATACATTGAACTTCATAAGTCATTCCAAATCCTTGGGAGAACATATCAAGGACCCCTTCCTCTTCGGTTCTTCTACACGATTCTCGCAGCCCGGAATGCTGCTTGACCCCGATTTATGCCCTCTTCTTCATAAAACTTCGTAATCATGGCAAGCAGCACATGGCGTGAAAACTTACTCTTGGTTCTCATTCCGTCAGGTCGTAAGGTGATGTTACCGCGATTACTGAAACTGCCCTCTGTTCACATGGCATGAGTGGCAATCTCGGCATACACGTCATCTGGGATCTTCTTTATGATCCCTATGGTGACCCTCTTGACTAAGTCTGCGTTCAGTGCAGGGAATGATCGAAGGACCTTGTTCGGGCTGTTACAGGAAGTTAGATGCCGAGGATAGGATGAAGAAAGGAGGTGGAAAGGAGGTGATTTGGAGAAACGGTACCTTGGAGATTGCAGGATCTGAGATCTCATAATGGTGAGCTGGGCCGCTATGCAAAGAATATTCAAGTGCGGGCCGTAAGCGAATAGGAAGTCCCATAGACGGAGGACCTCGGGTAAAGGGGGTGTGCACGCGCAAAGTGTTAATACTGAGGGGAAGGCGTAGATTTCGGCAGAGAGTCCTTTGGCGGTGAGATACATGCTCAGCTTGGGGTCCACGATGGCTAGGACCTTGTCGACGAGGGCGAGACCGCGGTGGACGCCGTCCATTGCTCCACGGATGTAGGCGGGGCATTCGCGGGTTAGGAGGGAATGAAAGGCGACGAAGGCCTCGGCTTCGCTGCGGGCGGCGTAGAGGAAGGGGGCCGCTAGAACGTTCATGCCTTGCACATAGGTGCCCGGTTCTAAGCCTGTACCGGATCCTAATTCGTGAGTGTTAGTGACCCGTCTTGCTGTGTTTTGATTGTTTTCAAGTATCTCAGCCCGTTGATACTGTTGCTCCCCCATTCATTGCTGTCGAAAGGGCTTTGTGGCACGGACGGAAACATACTGGCTTGAGAGTGCCCGGAAACACTGCCTCCCAGGCTCTGCCTTGGTGCATTAGAGTGGCTGCTACTCGGCCGACTTGCGTACTGTCGCTGCTCCTCCTTGGCATCGTGTAACCGCCACGCGATGGCGTTGAGCAGCCGAATGAGACTTGCCTCGCTGACTCGTCTTCGAAACAGAGGGTCGGTTGTAAGTGTGCGAAATGTATCGTTGCGGATCTTGGAGTAGGCAGGAGAGGCACCACGGTGGATGAAGGAGAGGTACTCGTCTGTGGACATGATGGGTGCGTCTAGTAAGACGAGCCAGACGTATATCCTGAGCGGTGACTAGACGAGGGCCGCCAAGCGTCAGTACAGGTGCCAATCGCATAACCTCTTTTGGTCATTTATTTCACAGGTGCCTTCCAGACTGAACGTGCTACAAACGTGAGACGATGAAGAAATGTCATACCATTCCGTCTTCGGCGCTCTTGATACCCTCGTCAATGACCTTCCACCTCGCGCTTTCCAATGCTCCAAGGTAATCCCCATCACTAGGTCCATCACGAAATATTTGCTGCAATGACAAATGGCCATGCGAGAAGACAGGCTTTTTGAGACCAGCGCGCTTCACGCCCATGACAGCACCCATCTGCATCATGGCCGAGGAGGAGGCATCGCTATTAGCGCGGCCTCGCTGCGGCGAGCGAGTAGCTTTCGTGTTGCGTGTGGGTGAGGCATTGCGCTGGAGATCTCTTCGCTGCTGTGAAATGAGCGATGGTTGGTTTGCGGAACGGGCGGCTCCCAATGTGTGTGCGGACTGAAGGCGACGCAGGGCTCGATGTGTCCGAGGAGATGGAGGTACTTGGAGGTCGATATGGGTGACGGCGGGATGCGACGACGTGGACTGTTGAGGAAGAGATGGGGCAGAATATGCCTCACTCGAGGGACTAGGCATGGTTGGCGTATCCTACGGGTGATTTGCGCATGACGTTTGGAGAGGTGAAGCGCTTCGTGAATGGCGATGCTAGGCTTGCGGTCTGTGTGAAAACGGCTTTCTTTGTGGCACGCGATGCAGCGCGTGGTGGTTGGGGTGTGGTGGGCGAGGCTAGGATGTACCTACCCACCCAGGTAGGTAGGGTCAGGTACCTAGGTAGGTAGGCAGCCATGATAGCATGGCACAGGGAGCGGCTGTAGAACCCACCGAAGCCCAGGGTAGGCGACGACCCAGAGACAACTTGTTCACTTATTAGCCCAAGCTTGTCGCGGCGTTCTTACCAAACATGGTTGGATCTTCTGGTCACTTTCCCGTGAGAGCCTATGATGACGATTCCGCGGAGAGTGGGCGAATGTAATCCTTTTCCCTTGACCCTCGCTTAGGGCGGCAGTTCCAACGATTGCGACATCAGCAGGAGTGTGATACACCCACTGTGCGGTGGGGCGCTCCGAGCACCTCATCGCTCTTGCCCAACCTGGTGATGCCAAATCCAAAATCATCGTAATCTGTATGGAATCCTCCATCCATACCCAAACAACCAGCGCGTGCCCTTGCAGCCTGGGGGGCCGCACGCGTTGGGGAATCATGTCTTTTTTTGGACAGTGCCTGTATAGGCGTGACTGTCTAAGCAAGCAAATCAGCTTGTCGCTCTGGGCTCGAGTCATCAACCAAAAAGGGTGTGACATGGCGCCTCCGTAAGATATCTCACCCATTGACTCCGATCCCCTCACATGGCCCGTGTCTCTAAATAAATCTGGCTTGATGCAGCATACTCGGCTTGTCTCTGTTTAGGCCTTGCTGAATTGCCAAGGCTGTGAACTGCTATTTCCTACTATTCCGAGCCATCGACCTCCGCCAACGCAGGCAGTACCTTTATCCAGGTCTTTCGCTTATTTTCCCATCCGCAAGTTACGGATATCCTCCACAGTCATTTATCCTCTTATTCCTGATTCTACAGAATTGGTCTCCCCTTCATTTTAGAAAGTTTCTGCTTTTTCATTCGCCCTGCTCTTTGATCCAAGTCCACTTGCCCCGTTTCATCTACTCCTCCATACTCAACACACTCATACCCTTTGGTATTGCAATTCCAAAACACGCCATTGAAGATTAAACACTTCCTGACGCAAAACATAATGATATGTTAACAAGGCTTATATAGCTGCTTGTCACATTGTCTTTTTGGCTTTCAACTGCTGTACTTGAGTCTTTTGGGGCCGCGAGAAGCATGTCTTCCTTTGTTACCAAGACAGGACTTGGCTTAGCCAAGGTTCTCGGTATTGAATCACAAGATTCTAATCAGGAAACCGCAGATGTGAGTACTTGGGGAGAGTTGATATATTCTACTCACACAAACCACACCTTCGTTGAAGAATCGCCCACCGTCTCGGAATGGCTGCGCGACCAAATGCCTACACAAAAACAAGCTGGAGCGTACGTCAAGTCGTTGTTCCCTTTTCTCTCCTGGATAGGACACTACAATCTCCAATGGTTTGCTGGTGACGTAATCGCCGGAATTACCATTGGCACCGCCGTTGTGCCTCAAGGCATGGCGTATGCTTCGCTGGCAAAGCTCGAACCACAGTTCGGCTTATATTCATCATTCTTAGGGGTCATCATATATTGGATCTTTGGCACCTCAAAGGACATTTCTATCGGGCCGGTAGCTGTGCTGTCGACCGTGGTAGGTACTGTCGTTGAGGATGTAACTTCATCATCGGAGACGGAAGACGTACCGGCACATGTAATCGCTTCCGCCCTGTCCATCGTCACCGGATGCATTGTCTTAGCAATTGGGCTTCTCCGCTGGGGATGGATAGTTGATTTGATTTCCATCACTTCGCTGTCGGCCTTCATGACTGGTTCAGCCATCACTATTGCAGCCAGCCAACTGCCCTCTCTCATGGGCGTGGCTGGCTTTTCTAATAGAGATCCCGCTTACAGTGTCGTCATCAATACGCTCAAACACCTGCCAGAGATCAAGCCTGATGCAGTCATAGGGCTGACCGCGCTCTTTTCCCTCTATCTGATTCGATATGTTTTGACTTCGGCTGCCGAGCGATACCCTGCACATAAACGGATTATATTCTTTATGAATACTATGCGAACTGTCTTCGTTATCCTTCTGTACACCATGATTAGCTGGCTGTTGAATATGCACAGGAGGAATGATCCGCTGTTTCAAGTCCTCGGGACTGTGCCCAAGGGTGAATTCTCAAAAGAACAGAACCTATCCGCAGAAGCCTTTAGCTAACTTTGTCGTAGGATTCCGAAACACGGCTGTCCCGGAGCTCCCAATCAGTGTAGTGTCGCAGTTTGGACCACATTTGCCTGCCACTGTCATTGTGATGTTGGTGGAGCATATCGCTATTTCGAAATCTTTTGGCAGAGCCAACAACTATACCATTGATCCGTCTCAAGAAATGGTAGCTATTGGCATAACAAATATTCTAGGACCATTCCTTGGTGGATATCCATCTACTGGGTCTTTCAGCAGAACAGCCATCCAGTCCAAAGCTGGCGCCCGGACCCCAGCTGCCGGTATTATTACTGGGACCGTCGTTCTCTTAGCAACGTACTTCCTGACTGCAGTCTTTTTTTACATTCCTAGCGCAGCTTTGGCAGCCGTCATCATTCACGCAGTTGGAGATCTCATTACTCCTCCCGACACAGTTTACCAATTCTGGCGGGTCTCTCCGATAGAAGTATTTGTCTTCTTTGTCGGTGTCTTTTTCAGTATTTTTGCTCATATTGAAGACGGCTTGTATGCGACAGTCGTAATCTCAGCAGCAATATTATTGTACCGCATTCTGAAGGCCCGCGGTCTCTTCCTGGGCAAAGTAGGGGTCTACTCTGTTCTTAGAGAGCATGTCATCGGGAAAGATTTGACGAAAGTATATGTTGAATACGGAACATTCGATGAACGTGATGGGGACACAGCCAAGAATATATATCTTCCTTTGGATCATGGAGATGGCTCCAACCCCGAGGTTGAATTGGAAAGCCCTTACCCTGGTATCTTCATTTACCGCTTTTCTGAAGGATTCAATTACCCTAACGCGAACTCTTCACTTGATTATCTCACCAATTTCATCATGTCGCAAACAAAACGCTCAAGTCCTGAAACGTTTGAGCGCACGGGAGATCAGCCCTGGAGTGACCCTGGTCCTCGGAAATCGGTCAAGTCCCGAGAAGATCCGGAAACGAACAGACTTCCGGTGCTCAAGGCTGTAATTCTGGATTTCTCTTCAGTGAATAATGTGGATGTCACATCTGTTCAGCGTCTCATCGATGTGCGGCATCAACTGGACAGCTACGCCGCCCCGGACGTTGTTGACTGGCATATCGCCTGCATCAACAACCGTTGGACAAAACGGGCACTTATCGCTGGCGGGTTCGGCGTGCCAACCAGGACTTCTGATGCGGTGGCTCACAGGTGGAAGTCTATCTTAAATGTTGCTGAAATAGGTGGAAAGGACTCAGCTACGGTAGTGGCGGCGGTCACAGCCAACCAAAGGGAGCTACAAGCCGGTCGATCTCAGATGAGCAGGCTTGATGAGGAAATGGGACAGGCTTCAGACTCGGCAGAAACATTTCATCAAGTGGATGATGGCGACGAGAAACTGGAAGATGCTGGGATGGCGAAGCAGAGACGCAGAGTAGCTTTAGTACATGGATTGAACCGACCGCTGTTTCACCTCGATCTGATGAGTGCGGTGAAGAGCGCGATTGCAAACGTGGAGGCAAAGGAGGAAGGCAAAGCCTTTGCCCCTAGCCAATCTTCATGATTTGCACCTGGAGTGGAGGGAGCAGGCTTATGTTGGGTGACACGAACGATCATGGCATAGAGCAGTCTCTTTTGAATAGATATCTTTCCAAAATTCGAGAGTGATGGCGTCTTGAGGTCCCTCGGTGGTGGGCATAGTACAAATTCATGACTGCATTATATTGAGTCAACCCACGTCATACCACCGGAATTCAATATTCTGATTGTGATCAAGGTGCGATATTACTCTTGAGCCTTATTTTCATGCTCGTGGCTTGGAGGGATGATATGGCTAAACTAGCTAGTATGACTATCTCCCCAACCTTCGAACAATTATGTGGGCCCAGCCCACCCATGATTATGTAAGCTGGTTCTTGCCCCAACAGCCTGCACTCAAAATCGTATTTGTAAACTTGTATCCAGTTAAACGGCGTTTACCATTGGTTTTTCAAGCGCCGCCATGTAACAATACAATTATGGCTGCTTGACATGGCATAAAAAGTGGATCCTATGTTCGAAAGCAATTTCGCCACAAGTTGCAACTCCACGTTTCGCGTTCCATTTGGTCACAAATTCTACAATGGCAAGATCCTAATCCTCGATTAATATAATAAGTTTCCTTTACAGAAGATCACTCTTAAATAAGTAAACAATAAGGCAATTCTTTTTGGTCATAATTCTGGCCAAAGAAGGGAAGTACCAGCCACACTTCTCAAAGGTCATTCACGATGCCCATCGGCATTCAAAGACTTAATGCCAAGAAATCACAGCCGAACCCCAACATCGTCTTCATCAAGCCGCTACAGGGGCCAAATGAAAGGGTTTCGCAGGACTTTCTCGAAAGAATTGCCGCACAATGCCGTAAGTCTGCGCCGTGTTTCTTCTCGTCTCCCCAAGCGCTGGCCAGCCAGCACTTCACGACTACGCTTTCTGACCACGGTCTGATCCCGAAGTGCCCATCATGCGCAAGCACCACATTTACGTCATGAGTCTCGAAGAATATGAGCCCAATCGTGAATTCGTAGGACGTAATTTCAACGCCGGCGAGGTCATCCAGCTTGTGCTGCGCTCCCCCCAGACGGGGCGGTGGCTGCCCTTCGAGTACGTCCAGATGGTAATGATGCACGAACTCGCGCACTGCAAGCAGATGAATCACTCGAAGGCCTTCTGGACAGTGAGGAACCAATATGCGGCGCAGATGTATGGGCTCTGGAAGCAAGGGTACACGGGCGATGGGATCTGGGGCCGCGGCGCCAGCCTGGCCACGGGGGAGTGGGAGCGCAACAGAGTGCATTCTGACGAGGTGCTTCCGGAGCATTTATGCGGGGGGACGTACCGCTCTCGGCGGAGGAAGCGGAAGGCAAGATCTACTTTGACATATCAAGAGCTGAAGCAGCGCAGGATTCTGAAAAAGTTCGGCAAGAACGGCGTGGTGCTGGGGGCAGACGAGGATGCAAAGGTTAAGCTGGAAAGGGGGAGACGAGTTCAGGCGAAGCCGAGGGTAGCGGGGAGTGCGAGGGGACGAGAGTTGCGTGCTGCGGCGGCTTTGGCACGGTTCGAGCAGCAGAATGTGGAAGTGAAAGACGAGCTGATGAAGCAAGAGGCGGATTCGACAAGTGACTCTGAGGAAGGTTCTGACGATGAGTCAGGGGATGCTGATTCGAAGGGTGCGTTTGATGTGGATGGTACGAGGATTGTTGACCGAAAGGGGAGGGGGATGGTCAAGATCTGCGAAGATGAAAACATGAACGATCCGGATGCGAAGAACGAGCTCTCTCAGCTGCAAGGGATGCTCAGAAACCGATTTGCACGACATATGGATCATGGTACGTTTCTGCAACCCAGCGTTGGCGTCAGAGAGAAGCCGACAGAGTCCGAACCCATAACAGCACCACCCATCAAGAGCGAGCCAGACGATGACGTACGACAGCTCGACGGGCCATCAGTAAAGCGAACAAAGCCTGTCTCTCTCGAAGAGGAAAAGAGGCTTCCGCCAGTCCCGGTCCATGAACAGGAGTCGAGTTTGCCCCCCCGGTCGACTTGTTGCGTGTGTTCGTTTGAAAATGACGAAGTGGCTGCCATATGCAGCATGTGCGCAAACGTTCTTAGCCCAGACGTTACGCCGGGTAATTGGCGGTGCCCAAGCTCACTATGTACGAATACCCAGTATGTAAATTCCGGGGATTGTGGCATCTGCGGCCTCTGTGGGCAGAAGCGATATGTGTAGATTTGATGTGAGAGGGAGACAAGGGTCGTTGGCTGTTTGAGCGATGTCATGGGACATTGAGTCCGTCCTGATATGTATGACAGGAGGCTTGATACATGTTTACGAAATGGGAGGGAGCGTGGAACTGTAAAATGCGGCTTGTAATGTGGTTTGTTTGTAGCCTCTTGATAGATTCCGTCGTCAAGCGTTGCGCAAGCTGTTGGCCGACGGAAACCATGTAATTACGCATGGTAATGAAAGCATCTATTTAACGGAATCGATTATATGAAGTCTGCGTGAGGTGAGCTCGTTCCCGGCTGGTGTCAGAATGCGGCGACCTAAAGGCTAAATCATCTCTCCATGCCCTCAAGACGGTATCAGCGATTCCGCACCAGCACAGGCGTGAATCCTCTCCTTCTGTATTCATTGTCCTGCGTACTTACGAGCCGCCATTACCTCTCTTTTTTGGCAAGCGTGCTTCTTCGATTTCACATTGTGACCGCCGCGCTTTGAGACAGGGTTATTGCCAACCACCAACTTATCCGCCAACAAATCTCCCCAGTGACTTGCCTCACGATTGCATGCAATTATGATCATCGATTCTACGCTTATAGCCTCTCAAGATACAATTCTGGGTTTCCCGGAGGCCATGAGGGTTTCATGCAGGACACGTGTGCGCGCACGTGAGATTTGACTAAATCTCTTGGCCGTGTAAGCCTCCAACTACGTCAGACGAACCTGCCAAGCCGCCTTCTCAACTTGCAACCCAACTTTCTTGAAATTCAACCTCAAACCATGGCCGACGCTTCCAAACCACTCATCTTCTACGACATCGCGCAGCGACCACCGGTCAAGGAGACATGCTGCGCCGTGAACCCCTGGAAGTCCAGACTGGCGCTCAACTTCAAAGCCGTCCCCTACACCACCAGCTGGGTCAAGATGCCAGACATCAGCAAGGTACGCTCCGGCCTGAACGTGCCTCCGTGCCGCAAATTCGCAGACGGCTCCGACTTCAACACGCTCCCCATCCTCCACGATCTCTCCACCGACTCCCTCATCGGCGACTCCTTCGAAATCGCCGTCTACCTGCAGAAGACGTACCCGGACTCCGGCGCCGGAGACCTCCTTCCCCCCCAGACACTAGACTGGGCGTGCAAAGACGACTTCAAGATGCTCATTCCGCTCACTGAGATCCACGGCTCGGGATTTGACGAGTACGCCCGCTTCAACGTGAACGTCGACGCCGCCTTCACTGCGCACACCACCCTCATGGCGTACGGGCTGCCTTTGGATCCCGCGACGGCGGAAATCACCAAGGCCGAGTTTGTCCGCCGAGCAGGGGTCTCGTCGTGGGAGGACTTCAACCTGGTCGGCGAGGCTCGGGAGAAGATGAAGGCCTCTTTCGAGCACACGTTGGGCGATCTGGCTGGGGTATTCGCCAAGGACGCAGATGGGCCGTTTATCCTGGGCCAGAGGCCTTCTTATGCCGATTTGATTGTGGGCGGCTGGCTGCGGATGATGAGCGTGACCTTGCCGCGGAGCGAGTGGGAAGAAGCTAGGGCCTGGCATGGAGGCATTTTCGGACGGCTGCACGACGCGCTTGACAAGTATGCGGAAGTGAAATAAAAAGTCTCTTTCATCATGCGCTACCCATTCACATTACTGCAGCATGGGGCAAGGAAAGACAAGTGGCAAGCGTAACTCTTGTGAGCATGTGCCCGGGTTCAACAATCAACTTGACCTCAAACGTCGCACGCAGCTCAAGGGTGATTTGAAGTGCTGGTTAGAGGTGGGCTACGTAACCATGTCTACATCATTGAATCCGTAAGCACAAGTGAACCATCCAACGACCATGCGACTAACTGAAAACAGCTGATTTTGCCTGCAAGAAGCGATCTGAGGCAGTCGAGCGGCTACTCGCAACGCCGGTGTCCGAAACAAATCGCCCCAAAGACAACGGTGTCCGGTACCGGCGCCGAAACAGTGCATGAGACTGTTACCAATGACCACATACATTGTAACTGAAGCACCCGTACTGCCTGGGGCTGCATGGCCGCTGGTCATCTGCAAGCCCTTTCACAGGCCGACGAAGTAATATGGTGATGATAAAGGAACAAAGATGCATATTCCTGCAATTGCCAATATTGACCCAAAACAACTCAGCTTACAGTCGCCAGCCAATGAATTCTCGATGGAATGCCTGAAACATATATGTTATACAATACTATTCTCATCTACAGGATTCAGATACGGACGTCTCAACATCAATAATGTCATGTCACTCCGTCGACGGAGTAACGCGTGGTCCACTCAATACTCATCCCTCGCCCTGCACCTACGACTGGAGGATTTGGTTCCGTTCTTTATGATTGATGTTCCATGTATCGGGTTCTATGCTGTGAAAAAAAGTCTTGTTGCCGTTGAGCCTGTACAAGATCCGTGTCTGCTGCCGTGTGCCCAGAATCATCCAAGGAATTCGAGTGTAGGCATGGCGATATAGTACAGAGGTGTCCGGGAATGCTTGTCTCGGACGTTTGGATTTGCGCCCAGAACGAGCAGCATTTTTATGACATTGGGTGAACATTGTTGACATACTTTCAAGAGTGGCAGGAGAGAACCCTCTTATTTCACTTGGGAGCGCCGACAGTCCTCATGTCCCCATTGTGTTGGATGGGCATACATGACCCATTTTCAGGCCTACCGTAAAATAGGCCAGGCCGACCGTCATAGTTGGATTGGACCGTATGTGGACTCAATCGTGGGTCAAAATTTTACAGCTAACACAAATATTCAGGACCAACAGACTCGTGATCGAGTCGCTTAGCACGAATACGTATCTACCAGGCCAGACCAGACCAGACCAGACGCTGTCTTGCCTGTCCATCCTAATTGAGCCTACATGCAACTGACTACTACCAAATTTATATTTCTACAAAATCATTCATGGGTCTTATTCCTCCTAGAAGCGGGTGCCCACCCTAACAATGTAATCGAGATAATGCACTGGGTCCTGAAGGAATCCATGTCCGCCATGCCTTCAGATACTACCAAATGCTGACCAAACGCCGCGATAGCCCTTCCCAGTTCACCAGCAGAAGTAGGATCTGATGATCCGATATACCTTCGGCGCGTCCCAGTTGTTGACAAAATCTGAGCCACAGAAATCGTCACCCCAACCACAATGCCCGGACTTGGAGCAGCAACCAGTGATGCATGGTGTTGTCTTTGCTGCATGTCTGGCCGTTTGAAAACGAAAGAGAAGCCAAAAGAGTGAAAAGAATATAAAGGAATATCGTACAAGAGCTAGATCGCCGCACGGTGGATCTCACTCGGCTGGCTCTACTTAATGGATAGTGTCCTAAAGGTGAAAATGATGGATAAGAGAAAGAGACAAGATTTTTGCAAGTTTGCTCGGCAGAAGAAACAGCACAGGCTCAACCTATGGCTTCAATGTCACCAATGCTCTTAACGTTAAGTGCGAATAGATTTTCATGCAACCCAACGCAGACGGAAATCAAGTCGAGGTACCGGATGAATGCTACATTCAGCAACGCATCAACACCCTAGTCTAACAAAATCTTCCAATAGATGACTAGTTCATCGCCACTGCTACTCTCAACAACGTATCAATACCCTAGTACAACAAAATCTCTCAATACAGGACTGGTTAATTGCCACTGCTACTCTCAACAACGGCAAATTCCACTGAGAACGGAGCACTCTTACGCGGCTCCATCTCTGAGTTTGTGCCCGAATTGTCTTGGAATTAGGCCTTGCATATTCGGGACATAACGGAGCTCAATCTGTAAAGCTCAGAGGTACGTTACTTTCGGCCCTTTTCCTGAATCGTGTTGCTTTACTGTTCTAACGAGCATGCAAATGAAAAGACTCAAAAAAGCATCCAATGGGCGAAATCCGCGATAAAATTTTTGTTGGTTCTGGGCTGTAACCACGTTATCATGTCGATTCAGCCTCCTTGGCTCCTTGGCGTATCCAATACAACGGAGCGTACCGAGCTAAGCCGCCGAGTCCCTGCTTGTCTTGGCATATGGCAGTGCGATTCTATACTGGAAACTCTGACTGTTGCAAAGATTGTAATATTGATGCTTTGTGGATACATCTTGTCGGGCGCATTAACTCGGTTAGCTCCGGAGCCTTGGTCATGAGCCATGAAGATACCATGTCAGAGAAAATCGATGACTTATTGCGAATTTTGGATGATTTCAGAAGTAGTCAGACCTCGAAAATGGCATTAAACTGTCCCATTTCTGTTCATGTCAGGCTGAGACCTTCTTTACATGTAACTTGCATGAATATTACAACTAAGAACCCTATTCTCGCTTATTCAGAGGTGTTTCTGACTACAAGTCGATAAAACACTGACGATGACTCCTCGTCATCCATTTTCACACAATTCTCTCTCACTTTCTTTTCTGTTGTCTCTCTTTTTTGTTACACTATCTCTCGCTTCCTCCGACCAACCTAGCCACGGCAACACCACATCTCACAATGAAGAATGGTTGACTCCGGAATTTATACGCAAATCTCTGGCCAAGTTATGGAAAGCGAACCTTCAACAAGACCCGCGTCTCGGTGAAAGGAAGTTTCGCCCCTCCACGCTGCATCGCGAGGAGAATTTGGGAGTAAATCCGACTGAAAAATATTCCTTTGTACATCATGAATTGGTTGACGCCGCCAGAGTTGTGGCCGAGTCTACCAAACATGACACTGAGCATATCGAACAATACAAGGCGACCGCTGCGTCGCTCAAGGCCAAGTACTGGTTGTCAAATAATGATAACAACAGCCCGGAGCCGTCTCCTATCCCAGGCATTGGCTCTTCTTCTCTCACTCAAAAGAGAGAAGCAGGGAAATTTTGGATGGAATCCGTGCTGGTCATGAACGGACAGTCACCTTCAGCTGAAGGCAATTACACGGTACGGGTTCTCATCCAGCTTTCTTTCAATTTCTTTAAGCTAACCCAATTATCACAGGTGTTTCGAAATGTTCGCGATTATGGCGCAAGAGGAGACGGCGTCACTGATGACACCGCGGCCATCAACCGCGCTGTTAGCGATGGCAACCGGTGTGGACAGGAGTGCGGTTCGAGCACTCAAAAGCCAGCCGTGGTTTATTTCCCCAGTGGAACTTACCTCGTCAGCTCTTCTATCATTCAGTACTACAATACTCAGTTTTTGGGAAATGTGAGTTTCCTTTAAATGTGCCTACAGAGGAGCTAGAGCTAACTATGACCAAGCCCATAGATCGACCCGTCATTCTAGCAGCCGAGAGCTTCGTTGGGCTAGGAGTCATGTCTTCAAATGTTTATGTAGAAGGGGGGAACGGGACTGAATGGTTAGTGATAGCGCCATGGAAAGCGCATTTCTTCCCTGAAAAGAAGACTAACTAGCAAGCCACCGGATAGGTATATTACGCAGAACAACTTCCAAAGGTCAATTCGCAATTTTATCATTGACATCACAAATACTGACCCAAACGCCCATGTGTGCGGAATTCACTGGCAAGTGGCCCAAGCTACCGACCTCACAAGGATTGACTTTTACATGAAGCCGGGAACTACTCAACAGGTTTGGCATTCCGATAATTTATCGTAGTTCGTCTCATTTCTGACAGTTGTACCCTATAGGGTATTTCCATGGAAAATGGAAGCGGTGGTTCGATGTCGGAGTTGTATTTCCAGGGAGGCAATATTGGGCGAGTGTCTCTGCCTGATGAACAAAAACTCCTGTGCTAACATTCTGTCTTTAATCAGAGGGTACTTTGGTAATGAGCATTGTACGACTCGAAACCTGCTCTTCTTCAATTGTAAAACGGCAGTACAAATTCATTGGGACTGGGCGTGGTCGATGCACAACATAGTCATCGTCGGATCAAATGGCCGCTCGCAAACAGGAATCGTTATTATGGGCGGTGTAAGTCATGTTTTAATAAAAACACATTGACTGGTAGTTATACTGACGACTTCTTTCTGGTACAGGCGAGCGGGCCAGGTAGCAAAGTTCGAGGAGTCAGGTCGTTGGTCTTGTTCGACTCGATGTTCGCCGACTTGGACGTTGGTATAAGCATCAGTCTTTTGCAAGATAATTCAACCACAATTCTGGTACAGAATTGTAGGTTCCAGAGGACGAACACAGTTGCCAAAGAGGTGGTGAAGAACGTTGACTTGATCGCAGGAGGAGAGGACAAAGTCGTTGAGTCCTGGGGCTTTGGTACATTGTTAGAGGAGGACAACAAGGGACAGTTCCAGAGTGGGCAAGAACTTCGTGCAAGCACCAGACCGACAAATCTGACAGTGCCACCATTCGGCAACATCTTTTCTCGAAGCGCTCCTACTTATCAGGACGTGCCAAAATCGAAATTCGTCAACATCAAGTCGATGGGCGCAGATGGTAATCATATTTCGGACGACACAGTTGTCATCAACCAGGTCCTGAAATATGCAGCACGCACTGGCTCTATTGTATTCTTCCCCTACGGCGCGTACGTCGTGTCCGACACAATC
Organism: Balansia obtecta B249; assembly: GCA_000709145.1. Taxonomy (NCBI): domain Eukaryota; kingdom Fungi; phylum Ascomycota; class Sordariomycetes; order Hypocreales; family Clavicipitaceae; genus Balansia; species Balansia obtecta. Next base: position 33,148 of record JFZS01000176.1, read on the forward strand.
AACATCCCCATAGGCTCAAGGATCGTCGGTCAAGCCTGGCCAAGCATCATCGGAACGGGTGAAAAATTCCAGGACGAGCAGCAACCGAGACCCGTAGTCCGAGTTGGAGAACCCGGAGACTCCGGTGTTGTTGAGATTTCTGACATGCTGTTTACTGCACATGCAGGCTCAGCTGGTGCGGTAGTAGTTGAGTGGAATATTCACGAGAGCACTCAGGGCTCGGCAGCCATGTGGAGTATGCAATAATTCATTTCCCTCATCATCAAATTGTCCTCTGACCAGAAACCAGATTCACCAATTAGGGTTGGAGGTAGTGTCAAGAGCGGCTTGCAAGCTCACGAATGTCCGAAGATGACTGGCCAAATCAACAAAAGCTGCATCGGGGCAGCCCTATTATTACACCTTACACCATCCTCAAGCGCATACCTCGAGAATGTTTGGGCGTGGACGGCAGGTCAGTACATTTCGGCATCAAGCATCCTCTCACCACTAACATCAGCTTAGATCACGACCTCGAGATTCCTGAACAGACACAGATTGACGTTTACGTTGGAAGAGGTGATTAGAACCGCCCGACATGAATAAGTTACGTAAAGACTCGAGTATATCTAACGGTATTATAAGGTATTCTCATTGAAAGTCGAAGACCGACTTGGCTGTGGGGAATAGCCTCGAAGCACAATGTCTTGTATCAGTGCCAGTTGTCCAACGCAACGAACGTATTCATGAGCATGATACAAACGGAAACACCACATTATCAGCCGCAGCCTCCCGCACCTGCTCCGTTTACTGCAGGGATTTTCCCGAACGATCCAACCTTCAACAATTGCTCCGTATCAGATCCGAAATGCGCAATGGCGTGGGCTCTCCGAATGGTGGATTCGACTGGCATTTACGTATACAGTGCAGGACTATACAGCTTTTTCTCAAACTATTCTCAAAGCTGTTTAAAGTCTGGAGATTGCCAGACCTCTGCGATTCAGATTGTAGAGAGTTTCGACGTCTGGATGTACTCTGTCGCAACGAAAGCTGTACCGCGGATGATCAGCTTCGCCAATGCTCCAGCAACGGTAGCTGCAGAGAACCAGGATGGTCTCATGGCATCCGTCAAGTAAAATATAGAATAAAGAAACAAAATAATTCGCAAAGTGGTATGGGACGCAGGTGTCATATACCGGCGAGGCTCATCACAGTAGAGAGATGCGAGCCCCGTATGCCAGACTACACTCTGTGCATGATAACAGCCAACCATCCATTGTGTTTGGTCTCTGAGCCCTCCCTTCCTAAACGATACTTATCAAGTCTCATGGACAGCTTTTAGTATAAAAGCCTCATTGCTCTGAGAGGGAGAGGAACCACGATGGATAGGTAGTATTCACTCGCCCCTTATCCAAGTTTCTAGGTGGTTTTATTTTTATTTTTATTTTACTTTTTTATTTTTTTTACGTGGCTCATCAATCAATTTGCACTCATTAGGCAGCGAGGCTCTTTACTTTATATCATGTGTGGCAGCATCAAAAGGTTCAACCCCCATCTTCTGCGCGCAAGAAAGTGAGATGACAGATCGTGTTCTCGGAATGGGACGGCAAGGAGAATACCCGAATCAGATCCCGGCTAGTACGGATCGCACATCACGAATGCAATCAGAGAAGGGCATCAACTTTTGGGCTAAACGTATCATGAGATGGCGTACGAAATGCCAGTTGGCATCCCGCAAGCGAGAGTCGGTAATGAACAAATCCTTGGCGTGTGGACTCGTACAGCCAGAGCTCGTGATGCTCCCAACGCTCTTATCCAGCATTCGACTGAAGATCCAATGTATCATGAACTTTATTTTAAATTGGGCCTAAACTCATGGAATTAGAAGTTTCCCAAAAATAAACCTGCTTTTTGTCCAGTCGACTGAAAGAATGAAACTCAAGAGTCTCGAGCAGAACCGGACTTTCAGATGTACTCCGGAGGAGCCATTTACGCTATATACACCTGGAACAAAGCCTCAGCCGTTCAGCGGGTCAATGAAGGTCTTTTCATTGTGAACCCGTGTTCCAATCAGTCTCGGCCGCTTGAACTTGTCCCGGCAGGATCTTCCCGCCTGGGCCGCGAAGTTACGAGACCAGCCGGATTTCTTTCCTGACTCATGTCTGACGGAGGTCCGCTAAGATGAGCCGAGCTTCTATACGTCGCAACAAAATGTTAAAAAAGAGGCAGAGAAAGAAACTTGTTTATGGAGTGGAAACTATAAGTGCACGCGTCCCGCTTCAACACGGGCTCCCAAGCGATACATCTTGGCAATATAGAGTCCACTTTAAGAGCCAAGACAAATATTTTGCTTGTCCCGAAAAGCAAAAATTAACTAAGCCAAGAAGTAGTTTATAGAATTTCTAAACGGATACCTGGCGATGGGCTTGGGGTGGAAACCATACATGCCCGCCTCCAGCCTCGACGCGGGTTCCCAAGCGACCTATCTTGGCAATATAGAGTCCACTTCGAGAGAATCAAGACGGGGAGATTTGCCCGAATCTGAAGCAAAAGTGGCCGAGCCAAGAAGTGGCCCATCAAATTTTCCGAACGGATGCTTGGCTATGGGGACGAGCTTCATCAATGGCCTCACAATGTTAACAAGGGTACGGGCCCCCTTACGCACAAGGAATCAAATTATCCAATCGCAATATCTAGAGGAGAAAAAAATAAAATAAAATAATTCTTTCGCCGAGCCTGCAACGGCAACTTAGATGAGCAGCGGCGGGTCATTCCAACCGGAAATCTTGGCTCAAGGCTCCGGCAAGTTTTGTTGCGGAGTTGCTCAACTTGCGACTTTACGTGATACAAAGTGGATTATTAAATGGCCAAAGGCAATTTATACTAAAGTCTACAGTGCAAGAATTGCACAGCCGGAGAAGACTTCCAACCAAGTTCCCACTTTCTGTTGTCCTTTCCACCTGCCAACCCTCTTGTATCAGTTTGGGAGATGAGGTTCATATATCTTTCTCCTCCGTGGCTCACTTTGGTGGTCGCGTCGTTGAATACACTTGATGAGCGCAGATATGGCAAGATCGCCCCAGGAACACATCCCAATTGTATTCGATATGCAAATGCCAGAGGTGGCGACACCTGCGAGAGCTTCGCAAACCGGTTTTCGACTACCGATGCCGAGCTGATCTCCTTGGTAGGCTCTCTCTAAGTCTCTGTACCCAATGCTCCAACTGACGAAGAGTTCAGAACCCATCTCTCAGACAAGACTGTAGTAACATGAGGGCCGGATACACTTACTGTGTTGAAGTGAATGCAGGTATGCCGTCGCTAAGATTTGATCTCCGGTTATTTCTCCTATTAATCATCTCATAGCCAGGCCATTTCCAGTTCAAAATGGCATCATAAGCTCATGCCAACATTATGAGAAAGCTTTTCAAGGTGATTTGTGCTGGGTTTTCGCCGCGAGACATAAAATCGATCTGCCTGTCTTGTAGGTAATCTAGGCGCGAGAGACGTCCCGAATGTTGACTAACAAACAAACGCTCTTGTAGCTACAAATGGAATCCTGCGGTCGGAAATGGTAAGTAATCTCCGGAAGCCGTTTCGCAACCCCTCGAGTGGAACAAAGACACTGTTAACGCGCCACATAGATTGTAGTCGACTACTGGCGGGTTACTACTATTGCGTCGGAACCATTCCCAGGATCCAAATCGAGACTTCCTATCACAGGGACTGCACAGGAACGGTTTATAACAACGTTACCCTCTTCAAGGACGCGGCCACGGACGGTATATGCATTAATACTGACTGCCAGGTAGCTTCTCTGAGAACAGCTGCGATTGGTGACTGCCCTCAAGGACAGGTGCAGATCAGTTACTGGGAAGGGTCATCCTGTACTGGGAGGTGGTTCGGATATAATTATACTAGTCGGGATGTGTGCCAAACGCTGTGGAACGACGGCTGGGCGTTCAAATCGCTTCACCTGCGCTGTGCAAAGGTTGACGATGATTGCGTGACGCGAAAGATCTGTCACGTTGCCCCAGCACCATACCAACAAGTATGTCAGCTTACTTAAAACCTAATGAGGAAACAAAAAGACGCTGGCTGCAAAAGGAAGGTTTTATGATTGTGTAGAGTATTGTCTATATCCGAAGAGCTTCTAGTTCCAGAATGCTATGGTGATGAGCGCCGTCGTCGCTGAAGTGACCGATCTGACGAATCAGCCCTGGCACCACCGAGCACATGCGACGTCTAGTTATCTATGCGCGAGGTGGTTTGATGTGCTGTTCGCCTATACAGGTAGTTGGATGAGAATTTCGAGACATGTGATGCGATGTGTCGAAAGAACAGAAGCGATGTAGACGATGATATCACGAAACGGGTTTAATGGAGAAGACGGTCAAATTTGACCTCAAGTAGAAGCAGATCACGGACCTCCTGCTTGAACATAATGAAACCGTAAACATGTATAAGTGAGAAGAAGCATACCACAACCCCACCTCTCCCTTTTGTCGCATGACTGTCTTAGTAGTGACTGTTCAATATAATACACAACAAACCCACAGACAAATATGATATGAACGCTGAAGGTAGCCCTGGCAATGAAACCCTTGCAATAATAAAAGAACAAAATCAAAAGTCCCTTGCCTCTCCTCCGTACGTGAAACCTTTGCGAACGACTGTCCTGCTCCAAAAAAAGCAACAAAGAAACACAGAAACAAGAAAAAAGGCACACGTCATGTCCTAAGCTAGTCTCAACGCAAAATGGGAAAGCCGTATATTCTAGTGCCCGCCTGCCGCAAACATCGACCTTAGCTTGTTATTCATGCCGCCTAATCGGTCCTCCCAATGAGCCAGGTTAAAAGGATAACACAGAATAAATATCACGCACGTCGCAGGGTATAAAATTCCGCAAAGTGAAGGATGGTAAGAAAGAAAGCTGCCTGGAAGGACCATCATAAACCGAAATCCGTGCCATCTCAACAAAACTGAAGTCTTTCTCCCCGAGCAAAATACACATTTGGGAGTGCAGATGCCATCCTTCAGTCCTGACTATCAAATCAGCTCGTCAGCCCAAAACAGCTTGCACACTACGCAGTCTCTGCTGCTGGCAAATCAGGTGAAGCTGGTGGAATAGGGCTCTGTCGAAGAGGCTCCAAATTATAAGGCGGGTGGGTCAGAGAGTCAAGCTTCTGACCTCCTGGCAGACGAACACTGCCTCTTGAGCCGCGAATAATGTGACCCGTTTCGACACGATCCTGAATCATCTCTTCCAGCATCCTATTCATCTCGTCGACGCTCCTGGTCCTTGACCTCGGCGCCTGAGACAGGGAGTGAGTGGTCGAGGTGTCCTTTGACAGTTCCACCGGCAGCGGTGCTGACCGTGGTTCGATAGAGGCGTCTGCCGTGTCTCGAGACCGGGTCGCACTTCTCAAAGCAGCGAGCATGCGATCTTTATCATCGAGTCTGGCGCGAAGGTCGGCAATTTCCACATCCTTCTCCTTCAGGGCTGCTGCGACGCTATGATCCTCTCCCACCATGATGCTCTTGCTCGGAGCTGAGAAGCCGACTGACGCGCGAGAAGAACTGGCTCGTCTCGCTTGCAAAAGTCTTTTCTCCAGCGTAGCAATATAACGGTTCTTGTCGGCTAAATCCGCCTGCAGTGCCCGATTCTGTGCTGCAAGGGACGCCGTTCCATCTCCAAATTCTCCAATACTATCCTCTTCAACGTCGACAACCTCAGGATCACCATCAACGGATAGCCTCGGGTTTCCACCGCTTGATCGGCGGCCAACCGTCGACGATGCCGATGTTGTGGAAGCTGTGCGTTCGAGTAGCGGCTTCGACCCTATTGATGTGGCAACTGATGATCTGATAGATCCATTGAGGGAAAGCTGCGAGAATCTGGCATATTGACCCAAGGAGCTTGCTGAGCCGTTGGAGTTAACCCCAAGCGATTTGGAGCTCAGAATGAGTCGGTTGAGGTGGTCGATTCTTTCCTTGAGCGCCGTCCTGGCGAGTTGCATCTCCAACATCTGCTCCTCATGCCTCTCCACAGCCTCAATTTCGCGAGCCTTCTCCACCCACTCGTCTTTCTCCCTTTCAGAGTTCTGACTATTTCTGTTGATATTCTTCTGCGACTCCAATTGCCTCTTCAGGTCCTGGATTTCCATTCGATACCGCTCCAGAAGAACCCTGGCGCCACCGTCGCCACCAGCCCCTATCGCTTCCTCTGCCCTCTTGGCGTGGCTGACGATACTGTTCTTGGCACGCGACGCAAATTTCAAGGTGTTAAGTGTTTCCGTCGTGTGACTGTTCGCGGCCGCCGCGCTTCCGGTAGCCCCGATCTGAATAGTGCAAAGAATACTCACTAATGAGTCACCGGACAAGGCTCCTTGAAGAAGACGAGTCAGTTTGCTGTCGCGATATGGAAGATGCTTGCCCTCCTTGTCGTTGCCTTTGCCTTCCTTGTCCTTCCACTCTGAAAGTTTCGAAATGACGGTACCGAGTGTGAGTAAACTCTTGTTGATATGAGCTCCCTCTTGTCTCCTTTCTTTGGATTCGGCTGCTTTCTCCGAGCCAGCCAAATCAATCAGGCTGAGAGTAGACACTCGCACACCACCTGGTAGTATTGCTGATCGTTTACCTTCGGATCCTCCGGCAGCACCAGGAATTCGCTCTCGACTCTCGACAACAATCTGGACAACCGCGTGACTCCGAGAACTGCGTGCGTTGAACTGTGTGCTGGCGGTCCGTCTGGCTTGGTCACCCCGCGCGATTACTCTCAGCAATTGGGTGGGGCTCTGGACAATCTCCTCCTTCAAAGGAGTAGCATATACTCCACGTTTGCTGTCCTCCCGAAGCTTGATTTCATCTTGCTGGGGAGCACCGCCAATACCACTGCCCGTTGGCATGTTCAACAAGTCATGGATCCTTTCATTATATATCTCCAGGTAGCTGACCCGCAGCAAGAACTCTCGGGACGGCGTTTCGCGGATATATGAGAAGATGTCGGTAATGGCCAGAGGGATCACACCAGGCGAAGAGGTTGTGCCCTGCATTGAAAAAGTCTTACCCGTGCCGGTCATACCGTAGGCGAAGACAGTTCCATGATAACCTTCCATCACCCTTCGGACCAGGCGCTTTGCTATGTGATCATACACACGCGCATTATTGTCATGGGTTGTAAAAACATTGTCTATATGGTCACTTGTCATTAGTAGGTGAATATTGGGAAGTAAAAGGTGGGGTGAATCCTGCCAGTCGCAACAGACATACCATAGATATAGTCGCCGCCTTCTTTGCCTCTATATGCGATCAGTGATTGTCGTCCATCTACCATCCATTCTCCCTCGGGATTCGATTGGCCCACGTTGTTATCTGGGCGAACTCGGACGCTGACGACCACATTGCCTTTTCCGTCAGACTTGGAAGAGGGTTTATCCGATCCTTGGCCAAATACCGCTATTCCACTGTCATGTTTCGATCCCAGTCCATCTGCAGGGTCATCATAAGTTGTAGCAGACGTAGAGTAAGAGCCTTGTGCCGAAGAGCTTCGACTTTGCGGAGGAGACGATATGCTCATTAATCCATCAGACATGCGAGCATTGCTGATGGATTTACCCTCGCCGGTGCCATTTAATAGGCTTGGTGTAGAAGGTGAGTAAACCGAAGTTGTAAATTCCTTGGGTGATTTTGAGCTTCGAGATCGAGGCAAGTCAATCGGCAACGGACCAGGGGGTAAACTGCTGGACCGAGTGTCGCCTCTTGGAGGAAAGGGGAATGAGCTGATACTGACGGTCTTCCTTATCTTCTTATCACTTTTATTCACACTCTGTAGTCCTTTATGCTGGGGCAATGCGGTGCTCGGGGCCGGGGTAAGAGGGGCCAGCATTGTAGATGGTGCCCGCAGGCCACTTCGTGGCGTCGAGGGGGCAGATTTCGCAGAGATAGAATCTGAGATATTTCCAGTACTTTTCCGCGTCTTGCTCACCGGTAAAGCAGGTAACGCCATGTTCGGGGGCCCGTTCGAAGCCTTCGACGGCCGCGGTAGCGCCGTAGCCATTTTGATCGGAGACGCCAGAAGTTGTTGAGTTGTCGAGGGTGTTCACGTTGTCAATGTGAGAAACAGTAGTGGAGAATATCAATCTTGCCTCCCCGCTGTAGCCATCCAAGAGTTAATGAAAGACAGTAGGTGCTCAGATACGGGGCGTTTCATTGAATGTGAGAATCTCCAAGGGCCGAATTGTTCGGGAAGACGAATTGACTCGGTCGTTACGCGGCATGGGTCACTTATGACAAGCCAATCGCCGCCTGGAGTGTTGTATCGCTATCAACGACTTGACGATGCTGAAGCTGGATTCCCAGGCGGTCAGTGTTTCGTGGTCACAGTAAAGCCAGCAGGTGAGAGTAGTCGGCGGGTCAAGCATCGCAGCATTGTGCACTTGCAGGAAGAAGTTCCACGATGATGGCAATTCGAGAAAGAAAATAATAACATTGAGGAACCGGTAAGCAGGTCTCTGAAAACATACCAGCAACCATTGGCCAAACAGCTCGTGTTAGACGGTCCGAGAGGCTTTCTAGCTCTCGTCTGGTGGTCGACCTCTATTTGCTCTCCAATCGTCCTACGCACACTGGAACAATAGTCTACCGTAAAAATAATTGGAAAGAAAAAAGAACGGATCGATCGGGGTTTTTCTAAAAAAGGTTCAGTTATCGACCTGGACTGATGACTGGTGACGCTAGTCGCAAGGCACGTTTTGTTTTCTCTCTCTCGAACTTGAATCCGAGGTGCGACGGTTTTAAACAGGTCGGCGTGGGGTCCAAAGGCAGTTCGAGGGTTTATGTTTTGCAAGATCTTGCTGTTCGATCACGCTCGCTGAGAATGCGGGACAGAACGATGCCAGATGCTCGCAGTGCAGCTATGGGTTTGTTGGTATCGTCGATGAGGAGGAATGGTTTTGGGAGATGGAAAACAAGCCGAGAGTATGGCCGGGTCGAGAGTCCCTCTCTCAGGGGGGAGTGTCCCGGGCTCGGAGGCGTGAACGCAGCAGAGCTGTGGACGGAGAGGGCCTCACTCACCCCACGCATGTGGGCTCCAGGTCGAGGTGCACGCAAGGGAGTTTGCGGACTGCGCACGGAACATGAAGTTATTATTATCGAACTGCTGACTCGGTTTCCGCCTTGCCCTCTGCATGCAGTGCTTGCTGTAAAGCTGTACTTCCTAATGGACAAGATACGCGGCTTGAAGGGCTCACGGACCAAGACAAGTGTTGCACAATGCGAGGAAAAGGGGGCGGTAATGGACGAGCTTTGCTCACGTATCGGAGCGTTTGTGCGGGCCAGGAAATGTTTTTCTCATCGACAGATAAGAAGCTCGCTGGGCCTTCATTCGCCGTAGCGTAGCTATGCCCAGAGTTGTGATTAGCTGTAATTCGCCGCCATACTTACTGGATCATCTACCCAGGTAGCTAGCTACGCTCTGTACATTGTGTGCCTTAGGACCTCAGGTCTGAGATACGTCCCTACCTACCCGAGGTACATGCATATCTGCGGAGTACTCCGCTCCGTACTCCGTACTTTTCTTACAGACACTGTACTTCCTTGTCTGATATTGAGTGTCTTTTTCTTATTGACGCAAGGTGGTGGCAGGGCAACTGAGTGAAACCATCTTCATACAAGTAGAGCAGCACGGGCATGCGGCAACAACCAGCACGCCGCTTTCAGGAGATCAATCTGCTGTCGTGCTACCGAATCCGACACATCATCTCATCAGGCACCAAAACCAACCTGTGTCTAACTCGGCACAGTGGCTGTGCGACCACATTACGGGTTTACTCGTTAGTGGTAGAGGGCCATTTGCAAATGGAGAATGGAAACCCAGGGTCTAGCCACGCGAGTGATGGCTACTGGTGATGGATGATGGGTGGTCAGAAGGGGGCTGGCTGGCTTGGCTTGGATAGACAAGCAAGACAGACGGCCAAGCCAGGGGGCACGTCGATACAGGGTATCATTAGGGTATCACCAGGAGTATCCGGCTTTTTTTTTTTTGTTTTTTATTCTCGTAGCGCGCTACAGCATCGCAGTCACGCAACACGGGACCCATGACACTACAACAACTGGTCTCTGCATTGGAGGAAAGAAATCGTTGCCAATTCCTGAATCCCTGTCCACTAGGTAGCTACCTAAGCTACATTAGTGCCTTTATTGGAGCACGACAAAAAGAGGCTAGAGTTCCCCCTCCCCATGTACCCCGTAGTGACGCATTAGGAAAGCGCCTTTGCTACCACTTAAACGGTCTCCATATAAATTGTCCATGTGGGGTAGGAAAGGCCAGTCATAAGTGTCTACCAAGCAAGCAGCTTCAGGTTTTTTTTTTTTTCTTTTCTTTTCTTTTTTTTTTTTTAGCACAGTTCGACGGTTCTTGCAAGGAGCCCCGGCTAGTGACTCGGTGTGTTATACCCATTGCCTACCTAGGCTGTTGAGAATTATTGAGTTTCGCCTAATCATTCCGTAGCAACCAAGTTCTCATTCCTGGGCTTTATAGTGCACTACCCAGCAACAATCAATCGGGCGACATGTTCATGCCCCAACGCGGAACATGCCGCCAAATTAGCGTCAGTACTAGGTTCCTACCCTAGAGCAGGATTGACAGCCAACGAAATGCACCTAATGATTTTATCATGCACTCGGGATACGCCTTTGCTCTCTTTCTTTTCTTTTTCTCTTCCAGTCTTCTCCGAGTTTACTTCAGTGAAGGATATTCAGATGAAGCGACTGGTAGGGGAAGGTACAGGTACCTTTGTTCTGCATCTGGACGATCCTTCTAAACGCCACACCTAAGAAATGCTTTGGGTGACGGGGCAACGGTGGCCCTTGCCAAAAAAAAAAAATGAACGCAGCGAAGAGGTGAGTCACGTGCTGCCGGTTGCGTTGCATCTACCCGACAAGGGACAAGGACCAGGGCACGGGCTGTATTGCAAGCATCATACACATCAGAACCTCGGTGCGTTCCCCGGCAGATTGCGAAATTCCAGCCACTACCTACCCAGGTAGATAGCCAGGTAGTTGACATGGGTGTGTCAAGTTGTGGCTGCGTTTTAGCTCTTTAGATTCGGCTGGTTTGACGCTTTTCTGACACATCGTCCTCGCGGACAAAGTTTACGACTCGCTCTCCCCACTTCGTTATCATCACCTGGCCCAAGGGGGGGCGTCTCGTTGGCGTCGAGCTGCTTCCTGAAGACGCTACCTCTTTCCGGCAATCACAGCAATAACCACATTCCACTTGCAGAATGATCCAGAATGCCCCATATGGCAAATCTTGGGCTCAATTGTACCATTTGCGGCCGTCTACATATACCCCGCCATAGTATCCTTTGGTATGTACCGACGTAGGTATGTCCGTATCTAGGCATACTTCGCACTTCCAATATGCCTGCCTACATATGATACTGTGCCAATTTCGTACTAAAGGTTAAATAGCTAGAGTCAAGGCTGGATTAGACTGCATTGGCTGCTTTCATGGCCACCTTCCAGGTCAGCGGCCGGCATACATACCATTACACTCCATTGAGCATGTTCCGATAATTGGCAGTTCTATACTCCGCACGCCGTACAAAACTGCTCTAGGGCAGACGACGGTGGTGAGGTAGTTAGTTAAAAAGCTAGCCACAATACGGTGTAATTTGGGCTCACCATCTCTATAGCTAGGTTTACAATGCTACCTCTTCCTTCCGCTTCATATCACCAAGCAGTTTTACAAGGAATTCCCACCAAGCAAAAATTTACCGTACGTTGCCAAAAGCGCCGCTGTTGTTTTTGCTCAACCAATGAGACCACATCTCTTTCAACTGCAACTTCTGAAAACGGAGCCTCCAGCATGAGCGCGAGGTAATTCCGAGGAGTAATTATTCTCGCCCAGACACTTACCCATTCGGGGGGCTGTATATTATAAGAACAAAGTAAGTGTACGTCGGCAAAATCAAGGGGTGGCTGCTTAAGGGAGGGGGGAGAAGCATATTTTTGGACCAACAAGGACGGGGCCCGGCGCAATGAAGCAAAGTCGCATTCAGACTTCAGCCACGCGGCCGACTTATCAATGAGCCGGTTTCCCCGCAGGTCAGTTGCACCCGGATAGATAATGCAGGCACTGATTTCGATAACAACCACTCGTCATTGACAGACACCGATGCCCAACTCGAAAATCCACGTTGGCTCGACTGGCCAGGATTATCACACCATCTATGTATGAGCCATGCCCGTGCTGGTACCTGCAGGTGTGGTAATTCTGCCTGGCCCCTTACAGGACAATACTCAGGCACGAATGCTTCTGCAACAATTTTAATTTGTACCTACTCCGTTATGATTATGTACTCCATATGGTCCAGTTATCTACCTGAATCGGACAAGTTCAGATTAGTGCCAACCCAGCGCCTTGGCTCAGGTAGAATGGCGATGATAATGACATGTCACGAAATGAGGTCAAGTTTACGCCTACGCCGGATTTCGCTGATCAGACCCAAAAAACTTGCTGTTCATCTCGCCTGTCCCACAAAGGCGGGGGCATTGCGGCTCACCTTTGACGAGTCAATAATACTGGTCTTTGCTCAATTTGGCGAGTAATTGCTTCTGGAGATGAGCTGATAGAATTTCTGTTTCAATTTGGCATATTACGATATGCATTGCGAGAATCCTACGTTACGGAGTACCGAACAAATGGTCAGCAACTGGTCTCACCATGCTTTACGTCACCCAAAGTTGCTTACATACCTAGGCATTCATGCGGATGTGGTCAATCTCGGAATGTTTAGGTTGTTCTGCAGCGTCTTGATTTTGATGGCGTCGCATATCCAGTCGCGTTCCTACGCCGGGAGATTGGGCACCAAGAGGTAGCCTGTCGTTTCGCATTCATCTGGCACCGTCATGCTGCTCACCGGTTTGTTCCTTTGACATTAATTTTCAGCACACATATCGTGTGATGGACAGATGGTATAACACTGTTTGCTCTGCTGGTTGTCATGTACTTCCCGGCGAGGTACGTTATTGGTGATAGATCGCTAACACTGTAGAGTATCCGCCCCGCAGTCTACTTTGTGCAACAGTGTAGAACCATGTCAATAGGAAACCGACGGACGAGGCGTGACCCCAAGAGCAAAGCTTGGATGTGCAGGACTGTCTACTTTGGTCATGGCCAAACCCGAACCTTGTCTATCGAGCCAATACGGCCCGGATGGGATGAGACAGAATACCTGCTTTGAACAAAGACGAGAAAGGGGGTCTTCAGTCAGCATGCGTGCTAATGCGACATCCTGCAGCGACATGCTCTTCGGGGCCAAGTTCTTCTTCATACATATACATATTGTAACATACAGCAGCCATCACTTCTGCACCAATCATCCTTCTCAACATGATTGCTCAATCTCATTGATTCCCACAGGGTTGTTGCCCTGCCAAAAGCCATCACCGTGGAAGGCACATCCTGTCCTATACTGACTTGCACTATGGTCCATGTAAGCCCGACTGGCAAAAGGCCACTTCGCACGTCTGTCTGCTTGGGTCAAAGGGGGGGGATGAATCCTCATCTGTTTCGGAAGGTACCACAAGTCAGTAGGGGTCCACCCCCCTCGAGCCAACGAGGAGAGCGTAGGCTTATACTCAGTAAAAGTTGACAAGATTTGGAGGAGATAGGCAGAACTAGGTAGATGACGGGTAATACATAAATACATAGGGTGTTTTTTACCCTTCCACAGAATAAAGATTAGAAGAGGGCAGCGAATGATATACGCGAAACGACATCAGCCAATCGCGATTTAGGCTGGGCCAAGACTGACCCCACATCTCAAAATTTCGTTCCTAGTTGCCTTGAGGGATTCACCATCCGAGCTGTGTCGTAGCTTGTTGTCAACCTGTTCTTATGGTGGCGCGAATTTCGCCTCGAGCCGACAAGTACGCTACATATATCTGGCCAGGGATATCAACTGACCATATTCTGCGCCGGCACAGGTTGTGCACGACTCGGATGTCCTCGCCCGCAGCCACTCCGTAGTTGCTGTAGGCATTGATCCTTGCCACTTATGAAACTGGCGACTTTGTGAGACATGCAGAGCAGGCATGGAGGGATTAATCGAGTGTATTAGGTAGGCAGAATTGAAAGAGTAGGGAGAAAGCACTACTCAGTAACGGGACCTCGGTGAGAGTTTTGCTAATAATGAACACGATTAAATTGTGTAGGAATAAGGTTCTGATCAAGATTGCTTTGGAGAGCTGAATATAATTAGGAACTGTTATGATTGGGGGGTTGCCTGGCTACTGCCCGCCTGGGTAATTTAATTGTCTGCAGACATGTACCTGCTACTGCATGATGCAATAAGTTGCTGCATGTTTAGGTATCCCTTGCCTCTTCAGCCGTGTGAAGGGGGTGCCGTGCGTCTGTCTGTGCGAAGCAGCCAACACCACGAAACTCCCGGCATCATCAATCATCCCAAGACCCGAACCCCCTTCCCAACACTCCCTGTGTCAAAGACCTCGACGACCCCCAATCCGACCGCTTGACCGAGCACCCATTCCCACTCAACGCCCCCAAAGTCCCTCCATCTTGGCCCGTACAGCCCGTTCCCTGCGAACCGCTCCCTGAGCCAGGCTTCGGGCGCTTCACCCCATCTGGTCTTGCCCAGAGTATCGCTCAGCCAGTCGACAGCTCGATCGGCCAGCTTCAAATACCGCCCGTGGCCCGGGACAGAGAGCCGAAAGCTCGACGCGCCGCCGTGCCCACGGCTGCTGCCCTCCTCCCTCTGTCTCGACATGGCGCCTCCGCCTCCGCCCGCAAGATGGATGGCGTTTCGTCCCCCGACGGCGGAGACGGTGCCCGAGGCGAATCGCGATACGTGCTCTATCGACGTCAGCGTTGTGCGGTCCTCCGGTCGGACGTGCAGGCTGTTTCCCGGCGCGGCTGTCGAGCAACTAGTGAGGAAACCTGCCCTCACTAGCTCGTCGATCTGGCTGCGTGCTCGTGCTCGCGCTTCCTCTCCGTCTTCCCTACCCCGCTCTCCAGTACCACCACGACCACGACGATGGTCTTGTAGGTCCAGGGATCTCACCGTCTGGGTGGTAAGATTCTCCTGCAGGTACCGGAGAAACGCATCCGCAGTATCGGCATTGGATACCTTCCTCGTCAGCATGTCTTCCAGGTCATCCATTTCGATCAGCGCCTCTCCCATGCCCCCCCTCCGCTCGACACGCACTTTCCGCAGGATTCCCCTCCCCGTCAACTCGGCTACTTCTCGCTCCACGCGCGAGGGCGCCGTGTCCTTCAGAACAGCACTGATGTGGCCTGTCGTGACCAGTCTCGGCACAGACGCCCTGTAGTTCAGTAGATCCGCCGTCCGCGTAGACGTGAAACCTGTTTCGGGAACCGCTGTGAACATGTGCGAGCGGATGTACCTCATGGCCTGGACCACATCGTGCAGCGTGAGAGCTTCATGTTCGTCCAGTACAGGCAGGCTGCCGAGGTCTGTGAATCTTTCCTGAAACAACCCGTCGCCCTGTGGTCTAGACTCTGTTTTGGCTGCCGTTTTGCGACGAGATCCCTGTGATGCAGATGTGCCGGGGCGGGCCTTTGGCTTGCATATGCGAGGCTTGCCGAGTATAGAATGCAGGCCCCGCGGCATGATCCTTGGCAGTCTCGGGGGCTCTGTGGTGTTTCCTTATAGGTGTTGGATGTACCGTTGCAGTGTGATCAACTCTATGGTATCGGTGGCAAACTCGAGTTGCTGCTGTCTAGTGGAGGCAAATTGGTTCCGGGGGCGGTCGCTGCTTTCAATCCGTATACCAGATAGGAATGTAAGACAATATCAAAAGCACAGGAAAATGCTCCGGGACATGATCATTTAACTATCCATCAAAGTCAAACCCCGGAGACCGGAGATGGTCGGTTGTGGGAGGAGCAGCAACGGCTTAGTAACCGGGGATTATTACCAACCAATACTTGGTCCATACTCCGTACTTGGGAGTTTCAATACCGCAAGTAGTACGGTCGCACATTAGATAGACCACATCACTAACGAAGCAACTTGCCAAAATTTACGCACCAAGGCCGCCATACTATATTTGCCATAATCAGATCGTTTCAGCTCAGCATTGATGTACACACGCTCAAATAACGACCAGATGGTATCCAAGTACATTAAATCAAAGCACCGCAAAAAAAATAAAAAAAATAAACAGGACCCGGTCGACTTATGCTCACACCGCCGTGGTCAGAATATATGATGTGATGGAGCTCATTCGCTCACTCGTCAACTTCAGCGATATTTTCAAAAACTCTCGCGCCACCTCTGGCTCCTCCTTTTGCAATTTCTCCCAAGACTCGCAATCCATCAACCATACCACGCAGTCCCTTTCCACCACTGTGGTAGCCGTCCGCTCGGTCTCAGAGAAGAATGGCAACTCGCCACACGTTGTGCCAGCAAATATGCTCTCACAAAGCCGGCCCTGAGGAAGGTCGTATTCCGCACGTAGAATGCCACGTTCGACCAGATAGAACCCATTTGCTTGCTCGCCACGATGAAAGAGTATCGTGCCAGCCGCATACTCCATGCGCTTAAAATATGGAGTTGCCTGGAACCAGAAATCCTCGTTTTTGCCGCTGAGGCCCTGAAAAATCTGCAACATCAGTCGCAAGGGTTCATTAAAACTCTGCCACTTTGACGGATGCGGGACCTCGACACTAGTGAGAGCTTCTCGCGCAGCTTCGACCAGATGCGTTTGTCTAGGAGAGTTAAAAGGCGGATCGAACGAGGAGAAAGACGACGCATTTGCGACCACAGGGACATCAAGACTAGGAGTGGCCGCTTGTTTCATGGACATGAACTCTTCCTGCCGGGCATAAAGTGTCTTGAGTAATTCGTTTTCGCAACTTTCCAATGCGGAATTTAAATCAGGGAGAATCATGACCTCGATTTTGTCATTTTCTAATCCAACAGCCCGGAGACTTTGGCCTAGTTCGCTTTCAGCGTCGACACCACTTAGAACAAATAGCACGCCTTTCTTGTCAAGAAGCCGGCTGATCGTATTAAAAGCCTCCGCCGCAGAATAGTCTAGGCCAGTAACGTGCCACAGATCGAGTATGAGAAACTTGATAGGCTTCCTTGAGAATGCACTATCGTCTAGCAAGGAACGAATTTTCTCCTCGACGCTAACAATAGTTCCGAAGAAGAGGTATCCAGTAAGCTTCATTATGTGAATCTGCTGGCCGACCTGGTTGAGATAGTGGTGCTGTGATGGATTGCGACGAACAGTCGAGCTCACAATGCCGCCATCGTAACTTCCTCGGACAACTGAAACGCGGGATGTCTGAATGATCAGGGACACGAATGCGAGGATAATGCCCACACCGATACCCACAACGAAATCGTGCATTCCCATAACTAGAACAATCACGATAACAGTCAAGTATTCCGCCACTTTAAGCTTTTTGCGAGGGAGCCAAATGGCTTCCAAAAGGAGTTCAAATCCCAGGTCAAAGATGAGAGTTCCGACCATCATGACTGGAATAAAGCCAATCAGATTCGGGCCAATCATCATAACGCCAAATGTGGCTGCAGCTAAGATATAGCCCGCGAGTCGTTTGTCACCACCGGACCGTACAAAGAAAACAGTATTGGCATATACAAGGTAATTCTGAATGCTGCCTACGCAACCCGACAAGATGTTGGAATAACCATGCAATTTCAACTCCCTGTCGAGATCAGCGTTGTCTTCACCAGTGTTCAACGCCAGTGCGGGAACATTGATGGGAACGTGAAGGATACCAAAGAAGGTCAGAGCCATCATTGCAGGTATTACCTCGAGAATGGCGTCCCAGTGCACAAGCTTGAATTCTGTACATCTTTGTCAGCTTCAAACTACCCTGGGAGTGTGTAACTCTCGGGTAAAGACTTACGATATAACGAGTAGAAATACCACCAAGGTTCTCCTGGCGGTGGGCCCTCAAATATCCACCCTTTTCTGCGCAAATCATCTGCGTCTAGAGCGTCGATGGAGGTGACAAAGATGTAGAATAAGAGAGGAATGGCGAGGATGTAGAAAGGAAGAAAATATTTGGACCGAATGATCGACTGCCCATAGAACAAAATAATGGCCAGCACTAGCGGGAAAATCCACAAAAGTAGCGTGTCCGCTTGTATGAGTTTATGCAATGTGTCCAGGTTGTAATTCAAGCTGCCGTCGAGGTGCGCTGAGACTTCAAAGCCTGTAGCAACAAGGAACCAACCAACACCTCCGATGCAACCGATCAAGATGTGCCTAGGAATAAAACCAACCATGTAACCAAACTTGAATTTTCCCATTAAGTAGAACACCAAGCCCGTCATGATAGAACTTAGTGCATAAGCCACAATGGTAGTTGCAATGACAGCATCTGAGTTATCTTCGCCCACGTTGTCTGTTATTTTTTGAGCCATGTTATGGAAAAAAGGAACGACCTCGATCTGAAGATGAAGCGCGTTAGCAATAAGCACATGCTTTTGGCCGAATATGGAAGACGTACCAACTCTGAGCCGACTGCCCCACGGAAGATGCTACCAGAAGAGAATGTGATCTGCGCCACGATTGTGCTCACATAATAAATGGAGATTCCGGCGGAGCCAAGATTAGAGAATATTTGCTTGCCAAGTGGAAAGAGAATCATTCCTAAAATAAAAATAAGTTACATGGTTGATAAAATTAGTGACCGATGAAACCCACCGTAGGATAATGCATCCAATATATTAAGCAATAATCCAACTGCAACGGCAGGTAGACATGAAACAGGTTCCACGACAATGTGATTCCACAGAGCTTTCCGATTCCAGCAGCGCGGAGTCACTACCATTTCCACCGCGTGGACGACGTGGCCCTCAATCTTCTGGCTACGCTGTATGAGTCCGCTATACCAAGGATTCGGACGGGTAGTTTTCTGGCCTTCAAGATCGCTGACGATGTCATCTTCATCCGTGACATGGCCCAAGAGTGGTGTTTGTTCATTGGCAATTGCAGTTGTTTCGCTCGATTCTGACTGTACTGCCCCATGGCCCGAGCTGTTCGGTTTTCGCTTCGGTTCAACAGAACGTCCTCGAGAAGATACGGGAGCATTAGGTTTCACAGACTGCGTGGGCGACTTCCTCAGAAGATTCGAAAGAACTGAAGGACCAATGTCTTCCACGTCTACATCAGCGTCCACATCCGCGTCCACATCCACATCCACATCGACCTCTGCCGCAAATTCAGGTTCCGATGCTTCGACGATGGTTTGCGAGGCATTACACTCGCCCGGGTGTTCGGACCCATCCTGTGCTGAACTGAACAAGTCTTGGACAGAGCCTCGATTTCGCTGCAAAAACGATGGGCGGCGACGTGCTGTGCCGTCGGAAAGCAGATAGCTTGCAAGTTCAGCTGTGTCTTCACGGACGGTACGGGCATTCTGCTCGCTATCGATAGGTGCTATGATCAATATCAGGATGGGCACATAATCACTGAATGTCGAATGTTCCCATGCTGGATACTAAATACCTAAATCACCCCGGAGTGAGGCATGTATGTAGGATCGAATTGGTTCTCGACCGGCCTTCGGAGATCCTGCAGAAGATGAACGTTGGACAAGATCATCCTGGGGATTGGTAGCGTCAGAGGCTTCGTCTCGACCAGGTTGTTGCATGTTGGTTTGCGAGGAAAAGCTGGAAGACCTATTTCTCCATGGGGAGAAGCTGAGAATCGAGGAAGACATGGTCCACCCACCGTTTGCCGGGGTCACCCTCCTTGTGTGAGCAAGCGGGCTGTCCTAGCTATCCGCAACGTCGCATGGGCGTAAACCCGTTGCGGTGGGATCGCGGTGCCAAGGTTGCCTTGGGGTGCGGGCAGTGATCTGCATAGGTACGGACCTCAGGCGGGTAAGCGAGTATGCAATTGCGAGACGGTAGATTGGCAGAAAGAGATGAAGTGAAGGACAAACGTTGGCCGAGCTCCAAGTCGCGAAGGTCTAATCGATTTCATGTGCTTGTTAGTGTTGGTGGGGAGCCGAAGCAGGTTAGAAGCAAGCTAAAGCTCCACCAATGCGAACATTGATGGTTGTTCGTGGGTTGAGGGCGGCAAATTGCGGAATGATTTGTTTACGGACCAATTCTGGTGGCTTCTGGTGCAACTTTTCTCAGTCCAAACCATCGCGACCTTCGGCATCGGCATCACGTAAAGAGTAGGTCACGAGACCCACACCTCCTTCGGCAACTGTTGAGGTTATTTGAGGTTATTATTACCTGAGAAGGCTCTCAATATGTGCCCCAGACTCTGTAGTCGGTACCTATTCTATCATGATGACGTTCAGAGGCAACTTGTGGCCCACTATCATCCATCTCGCGTAATCCCGGATTCTGGTAACAGTGGCCAGCTGTTCTCAACAAGCAAGCATATGACTCTCCCTAGGACCGCGTCAGCGCGTCCTGGTAGCCAGTTCATGATCAAGCCGTCGTATTGCGACTGTCAAAGCGACTGTCACCGAGTGCCCAACAATGGCTTGGGACATGGCTGTCTCGGACATTCGGGACTCACTTTTTCTTGGCAGATAGATGCAGATACCTGCATAAACCCCGCGGAGGAGGAAGCCGCTAGTCGCAAGCCCCACTTCCCTGTGTGC
>JFZS01000177.1:0-53743 GCA_000709145.1 Balansia obtecta B249
TAACGTGGCACACTGTCTCACCTTCCCTTTTTGGCATATTTCTGCTGTGACACTCATCTGACCAGCTATCGACGCCCCTCCCGGAGCACCCCCGCCATATGCAAGTAGCAGAAGGCACAACTGCGGAATGCTAACAATCTACTTGATAGAACAAAGCGCCCGCATCAACTTCAATCTCTTCGATGACGACGTTCCCAAAACCGCCGAGAACTTCCGCGCCCTTTGCACGGGCGAGAAGGGTTTCGGATACGAAGGCTCTGCCTTCCACCGCATTATTCCCGATTTCATGCTTCAGGGTGGCGACTTCACTCGCGGCAACGTATGTCCATCATGATATAAATCCTACCGGACTGCTAACCACTCCATCAGGGCACCGGTGGCCGGTCCATCTACGGTGACAAGTTCGCCGACGAGAATTTCAAGCTGAACCACGATCGGCCCGGTCTGTTGTCCATGGCCAACGCTGGCCGCAATACGTATGTACATGCCAACTCCAAAACAAGCATTGAACCCGATGCAGAAAAGTCCTCGGCGCAGTTGCCTGAGCGGGCGCTAAACTGCGTTACCTAGTAACGGCTCCCAATTCTTCATCACCACTGTCCCCACACCCTGGCTCGACGGCCGCCACGTTGTCTTCGGCGAGGTTGCCGATTCTCAATCCATGGACGTCGTCAAGCTCATCGAGGCGACTGGGTCCCAGAGCGGCACCATCAAGCATGCCAAGCGTCCCACGATCGTCAAGTCCGGCGAGTTGTAAACATTGTATAAGTCTTGCATTTTGTATCGAATAGTTTGAGCGCGGATATGCGATGCATGGGTAGCGGTGGCATGCACGTTCTAGATATTTCATGTTGCTAGGAACCGTCCGACAGGAATAGAAATGTTGAATGCATCTCGCATAACCGCTGGGCGGCACCTCAGAACAGTGACACGAAATGATATGCACGAGGGCTCTCCTAGTCAGACACAACATGGGAAGAGAGACTGTATATTGCTAATAAGTCATGCAGCCCCGTCGTACAAGGATCAAGTGGACTGTTTTCATCATATCCCTATGCGACTAGCTATGCTTTTTATTTATTTATTTATTTATTTTTTTCCCCGTTTTTCCCGCCCAGGCCAGATGGGCTCCCGTTGCCGAAACGCCAGCCAAGATTGACTCCCCAGCTATGCATATGCGTCCTACCAAAGGTGCAGTTATCGCAGCAGACCAAAACGAACTGTAAACATGACTACTCCCAGCCGATACAATGCACATGGCGCCAAAAAGACCTAGTCCAAGTCCACGCCCAGCCATCTTTTGAAATACTCGCAATTGCTAGGCCCGACGGGCCCGCCATCCTCGCAGAGGTCAAAGACGGGACACTTGCCACACGGGGCTTCGGTGTATGGGCTCAGGTACGGCTCGGGACCGCCGTCGCGTCCGCTGGGATCTTCGCGCCCGGCCCAACTCTCCGTGCATTGCTTCGCGATGCGGCAGGCCCGGTAGCCCATCTTGCCCGCCACCTTGATCGGCTCGATGAGGTTGTCCCAGACCAGGACGTCCACCAGCTTCTTGACGTCCTCCTCCGACAGGATGGTGTTGTTCGTGATGCCGCTGCTCGAGAGCAGCCGGGCAATGTCCCTGACGGTAGGGTACCCGGTGTACCCGGCCGGTAGAGGCAGCAGGACGGCGTCCTTCCTCGGCGTCGCACCAGCGGCGGCCGACTTGACGGCCTTTGCGGGCGGCCTGCTCATCTCGCTCGCGTCCCTCTTCTTGCCCCTGTCCGGTCCGCCCTTGAGCACGCCCTTCCTGGGCACCTGCGTCCTCGCCACGGCGCCGCCGTGTGTGCTCAAGTAGCCGCTCTGGCGCTTCACAAAGTCGAACACGACGCGCTGCAGCTCCTCTATGAAGGCCTCGTCGAGGTTCTGGTCCGTGTACCACGGGCCGCCCGTCGCGCGATCGCTCGGCCGTATGGACGCCTTGATGAACATCTTCTTGTTGGGGTGTTCGACGTTCTTGAACGGCGCAATGAGCCCTTTCGTCTGGAGCTGTTTCAGGGCGTTCTTCAGAACCGAGTCGTGCATGTTGAGACGCTTCTGTAGCGTTTGCGACCATATCCCGTCGCCGCCCGAGTCGTCGATTAATGAATACACCATGACTTGCTCGTCCGTGGAGCATTGCTTGTATCTGGGTAGAAACCACGGCGTCAGCTCCGTGGTCCTTTTTTTTTTTTTTTTTCTTTTTCGTCAAGACGCGGACTGCCCAAGGTTTCCCTGCTGGCAGGAATGGAGCTGGATAATCACACTCACTTGTGAGCCTCTTGTGCGTCTCTCCACTTCCAAAGCACTTGGCCGCTCGCCTCCCTCATCGTGATGAACAGCTTGTCATCGCTGAGCGACTGCACCACTCGCGCCAGCAGCAGCAGGTCCTTGTTGGGAATGACGTCCAGTCGCAACAGGTCATCCTGCGAGAATAAATCATTTCCGGGACCGAACTCTTTGCAACGCTCATAGAGCGCTTCTTTCCATACAGCAAGCTTCTCGGCTTCGGCTTCGCTGCCACCAGCGGCGGGTGCCGCTGATGCAGGCATGGTGTCGTTGGTTCTGTGACTGAAGCAAAGCTCTTTTTGTTCGTGCTGTGTCGAATGAAAGAGTGCTTGGTAGGCAGACAGGTCGGTAGCTACCAATAGCGCCAGCCCAATTGCTGTCGTTGTGAGAATGGAAAAACCGAAAATGCTGTCACCGGAGAAATTCGATAGTCTTTGCCACGGCAGTCAAGCGAATGGTCGAGATACAATTGCGAGGTTGGCGTCGGAATTCAACGCACATTTCTGGTCCCCGCATACCGCTTCCTCTGAGAAAGGAAAAAAAATAATAAAAATAAAAATAAATAATAACGAATGGCTGAGGAGCTCCACCGAGTTTCGACAGCTTGCTCGGATGAATATCGGTGTATGCGATTCGCCCCCCATCAGAACCGTCGCCACATCGGGCCCACCACGTAAAAACGGGATGGCGATGCCCTCATTGCAGATCAAAACCTGCACCATCGTCCCTCACAGCAATCGTCAATATTTTGTGTCCTCGTTCGCATTCCTCAACTCGGCGCCCAAAATAGCAAATTCACGAAATTCTTCGTCACTTGTCCTGGTCCCCCAATTGTGCCGCCTAGGCTAATATTGCAGGTTCGGGCATGATCAGAATGGCAATTGTCTAAATTGCTCTTGAAGTGATATCCGGTGCCACGCCACTTAGTGCCTCTGCAGTTTTCCATTGTTCGTAGATGTAATTCGGACCGTGTTTCAATATCTAGAAATGGGTAATCCATTCGCTTGTATCTGAGCTACGTCTTTCTGCGGAATAAGATATTATAGCTGCTGCTCAAAAACATCCAAAATCAAACCAGTCTGCACGGATACAAATCCGCTGCAGTTTGTAATCCCACGCCAACAGTGTCAATCTCATACGCCGATAACGCCACATCTGGCCAAGCCTTCCCGAAGTTCACTATACACCACGGCCCCAAGTAGCTTTACACCATTAACAGCAACGCGGTAGGGCTCATCCAAGTCGAAGATGCATCATCTCTTGCATACTTGGATCAAGCATCCTCGGCTTTTTCTGTGTTCTTCTCCTTTTGGTCCACTTCCATAGCCTCTGACGCTGCCTTGGCATTCTCTGGCTCTGCAGGCTTATCGGGTTCCTTTTCGGCGCCAGTCTCGTCGGGCTTGCTTTCCCTTGTGTTGCCTACTTCAGCAGAGAGCTTCTCGGCCTGCTCATCGGTAGTTGTCTCATCGGTAGCCTTTTCTACTTGAGGCGCCGTCACCGGAGCCGGTTCAGATTCAACGTCCTCCTTCTTGATAGCGGTATCATCGGTTGCGGAGTTGGTGTCAGTCATACCAACATCACCATCTGCATCAATCTTTTGCCCCTTAGTCTCAACTGCTCCTCCCTCTTCTTCTGGATCATTGTTCTCTGTTTCAAGTGTGGCACCGACGTCTTCAATGGTATCGTCATTGGCATCATGAGCTTCTGCTTCAGCATTCTCCTTGTTCTCATTACGCTTGCGCTTTGGAGATTCACTGCCGCTTTTCTCCACTTCCTCGCCGTTTTTGAAGTCGGTATGAGCACGCTTGTTACTGTTAATCCGAGTGACGCCCATTGCAGATGCCATTTCCTCGTCATCGCTTGGCTCAAACGCGGCCCCGTTCTCCACATGCTTGTCCCAGCGATGTTGAGTCATTCTGACATCCTTGTTTTCATCCTCATCTAAATCATCCAACTCGGCCTCTTCTTCGTCTGTCATACCACCAAATGGCTTGCGTGGAACATCTTGCATTTGGACAGATGGAGCTGGTCCTGTCTGGCGCAAGTTGTCAATCACGGCTGCAGTAATCTTTTCCAAGTATTCTCTGCTGTTTGAGTTCTCCATATTAGAAGATCGCACGTTCAACTCAAAGTCTGGGGCATAGTACTTCGTGACAAGTTAGTGCTGAATACTTCGATATAATGACAAGAAGGGTTGGGCTTACTTCGTAGTATTCATTATATGGCAGTACTCTGTCCATCTCTTGTCCAACCAAAACGCCTGTTTCATAAGCCCATGTGCGAGCAACATTCCGCATAGTATATCCTCCACCTCCCAATACTAATGTCGGCAGACCAAAGCTCTTGACGTAGCTCACGCAATTAGCGTGGCCATCCATGCTTAAATTGAAGCAACCGAGACGATCGCCAGAGAGACTGTCACCTCCACATTGGAGGACGACAGCCTCCGGCTGGTAGTATTTCATGACGTTCTCAATGACAGGCTGAAATATGGATTTATAGGACTCATCGTTAATGCCGTCGCGCAAGGGGAAATTAACTGAATAATTCTTGCCTTGGCCAATTCCAATGTCGCGAAGCTCTCCGGTTCCAGGAAAATATTCGCCATATTTGTGGAATGACACCGTCATAACGCGGTCGGTGGTGTAAAATGCTTCTTCAACACCATCACCGTGATGAACATCGATGTCTATGTAAAGGACGCGCTTCATGAATCGAAGAAGTTCAAGGATACCAAGTACGATATCTGCGATGAGGTCAATACGGGCGTAAGACATCGACGGGGTCTTAGGGCCTGCGACATACCATTGACATAGCAAAAACCACTAGCTTCGCACTTCTTGGCATGGTGCAAGCCACCAGCCCAGTTGACTGCAATGTCGCATTTTTGTCGGTTCAAACGTGCAGCGCCTTCCATGCTTCCACCAGCACTGATGCCGCAAAATTCGAAGAGCCCATCAAATACGGGACAGTCGTCACCGACATTGTATTTGCCCTGTTCGCGCATATAACTGTCCATGTTATCGGGTGTGACCTTTTGTAAGAAATCAATGTAGTCATCGGTGTGAAATTGAGTCATTTCTCCTCGGGTCGCGGGTTTTGCACGCTTCCCAATGGGTTAGTGACATTGCCTTTTTTTTTTTTTTTAACTCCAAGGATGAGGGTAACGGGTCAGAATGCTCACGTAAATTTCCATCTTCTGGTACAAATTATACTGCATAATCAAGCTATGGGCAAGTCGGATTCTATGAGGCTTCATGGGGTGGCCTGTGACGTAGGCATAGTTTCCAATATCAGAGTCGTAGAAATAGGCGACCTTTTTGGGCGAAGACTCATTGAGAGCAACAGAGCCCAGCTGGGCCTTGTTAGACTCTCCCATCACTGTGTGACGTTTGAACGTCTCGATAATCGAGGACTCTGGGATCTCGACAAGATGATGATTGTTACGGAGAATGTTGACTGTTTCGCAAGAAACGCAGCGCTTTTTCAATAGGAAGGATG
This sequence comes from Balansia obtecta B249, assembly GCA_000709145.1. Lineage (NCBI taxonomy): Eukaryota > Fungi > Ascomycota > Sordariomycetes > Hypocreales > Clavicipitaceae > Balansia > Balansia obtecta. The sequence goes on from JFZS01000177.1 coordinate 5,812, forward strand.
AGCCATTGTGGGGGATGAGGAACGAGAGAACTTTGTGTGGTGAGAGAAGCGTCGCATGGGAATCGCGACACGACTTATCAGTCGCAGCTGCACGAGCCTGGAGAGGCGGATTAAAGTTGTGGCGGTAATGGCACGTACATAAGACGCCAAGCCACACAGCATTCCTTGGGGGAGGAAGCGGCTGCACGTGACCCTCCTTACTCAGCTTGTCAGGCTGCCGATGCTGGCGTAAAGCTTCCGCTAGGACCAGGACCTCCTCGCAGGACCTCCTCGCAGGACCACCTTTTGTCGTGGAATATCATTGCTTGAATTTCCCGACTGTGGTCTCGATTGGATCAGCAACAAGGCTTCTATTACTCCCATTGGAAATTCGCAATGGAAAGATTCAGGAATCTGCTTGGCAGTGGCGGCATGGCAATGGGAGGAACTGCCCATAGTACGGTAAGTTGAGCTCCGGTTCTGACCATTGTAGCTGTAACGAGAGCATGTCATGCTAAACAAAGGTGGCTGCAGGACAACACGAACCTGATTGATAACTCGGAAACGGTTTACATTTCATCATTGGCGTTACTGAAGATGTTGCGCCACGGCCGCGCTGGTGTGCCAATGGAAGTCATGGGTCTGATGTTGGGAGAGTTTGTGGACGATTTCACAGTAAAGGTCATGGATGTCTTTGCTATGCCTCAGAGCGGTACGGGAGTCAGCGTTGAAGCTGTTGATCCGGTATTTCAGACCAAAATGATGGACATGTTGCGACAAACAGGACGGTGAGTTTTTGCCAGACCACTGGTGATTTTGTTTTCCTCCAGCCCGAGACTGACTATTCCACTGGGCAGGCCTGAAGCAGTAGTAGGCTGGTACCACTCACATCCCGGTTTCGGATGCTGGCTATCGTCAGTTGATATCAACACCCAACAGTCATTTGAGCAGCTGAATCCTCGCGCTGTCGCCGTTGTGGTCGATCCTATTCAGTCTGTCAAGGGCAAGGTCGTCATCGATGCTTTTCGCCTCATCAACCCTCAACTCCTGATTATGGGTCAGGAGCCTCGTCAAAGCACCAGCAACTTGGGGCACTTAAACAAGCCATCAATCCAGGCGTTGATTCACGGCTTGAACCGGCACTACTACTCCATTGCCATCAACTACCGCAAGACTGCGCTGGAGGAGAACATGCTGATGAACCTCCACAAGCATGTGTGGACTGAGGCGCTGCAGATGAACGATTTCCGATCTGAGGGCGACAAGAACAAGGAGCGACTGCAAAGGCTCGTCAGCTTAGCCGATGGCTATGAGAAACGGGTCAAGGAGGAGACGGAGTTGACAAAGGAGCAGCTTAAGACCCGCTACGTCGGCAAACTTGACCCCAAGAAGCATTTGGAGGATGTTGGCCAGGAGTTGATTGAGGACAACATTGTTGCTGTATCCAGACAAATGATTGACAAGGAGGCGACCATGCCCAAGAAGGATAGCCAGTCTGGCCACGCTAATGGCGAGCGGATGGACACGGAGGAGTTATGATGCACTTCTCTCACTGCATTAGGGCTACACAGGTTCCCCAGAGAAGATCAGACCGTATATTGTAAAGATTACATGGCGTTGGGGTCAAAGGGGATAAAGATGTCTTAAGGATCCGCGACGTATACATTTTGCATGGGTCAATCGAGCTTTTCGTAGATCCTTTCACTTTGCCTATCTCACTCGATTTTTAATGCACAAACTTGACGTTTGTAGAGACGCTACTTTGACGATTGATTTTGTGGTAGCTAGTGGCTACCCTGTACGATTCGCTGCTTATGCTTACGAACAGTTTATACTTGCTGCTGTTAAACTGTCACAATCTGTCCTTTCGGCTCACGTAGCTGCTAGCCCTCCGTTGAAGTCTTTCCACACATGTTGATGTGGCGTATCTGTGGACGTATTGGCTCTTCTACCTGACATGCTTCACTTTACATGGAGAGTTGGTATAAAGCCCAGTCGGGCCGTCGCTTACACACATCGCCATGTCGCGCCAGTCCGGGTTCCAGAGATAATCACAGGGGTCGTATGTACAAGATAGGCCCGTGGCCATACTTGGTCACCTTACAACGGATCTAATGGCGCATGTTTTGGAAGGCGACTGTCAGAACTGCATGGTTTGATCCCGGGCCATAGTCTTCCAGTCATTCCCGCGAATTGTCAGGGAGCAAAGTGATTTAAATGATGAGAAATTAAAACCGAGACCAGAGAATAATAGAGCCCCGAACGACCGACAGGATGGAAAAAATTTAACAGGTGCATCATGTCGCTTCGCTGCGACAAATAACGAGGAAGTATTCGGCTCATTCAACCCGCGGCGCCCTCGTGTCACCGCACCAGGTAAGGCACCGATGAGCAGTGGTGTGACTGATGATGTGTGCGTGTTACTGTCATTGCCATGCTAGACTAGACATCCGTCGTCATCCCATCGAGGGCAAAGCTCAAGGGCAATGACAGCGTGCAGAAATGATGGTTTCCGGGACAAGGGAAAACGCTCGTCATTGATTTTCTACGCGCAGGGGCCAACTTGTGGGTATCTATTTTTAGCAACTAAAAAAAAAAAAAAACGGAGTATATCATCCTCAAGGGCAGGAAATGATGATGGCACATTGTCGTGAAAGACCTGTCACGAGGCGTCGAATGACATCACTTGACAGGCAATAAGCAACACGAGGCGTTCATGGACCGCCACCTTGCCAGGGGGTACACAGGCATGGGCACATGCTTTTGTTTCAGGGGGCTTGGAAGGTGGTGCAAAACAGGGAAAGAAGGTGCTTTGCTTTGCTTTGCTTTGTTTTGTTTGCATCTGTAGACTAGCTTGCAGGTTAATTCCAAGTGCATAATTGTGAACTTTTTATTTATTTATTTATTTATTTATTTATTTATTTTTGGTATGATTTCGCGTAGCATAGCTCAGATCTGACCTGACAAGGGCCCCGAGGTGCACGTAAGAGAATGACTAATTGGGTAAGACATGATAAATCCCGTGTCTAGATTCTGTAACAGGCCTTTATTATGGGGCGTGTCTGGATGTGTCTGGATGTGTCTGGATGCTGCTCAAAAGACAAAAGATGCTTTAGATTTGGATATAGTACCGTATTTCGCGTAGCTTTTGGAGGAGGTCCAGACACAGAAATTTCGTTGGTTTGTGAACAAAGCAAGCGGCCGCCCAAAGTGGCTTGCATGGGCGACTTTCCACCCGAATCCGGATTGGGCGCGTGATGGTGTATGCATGTATCTGGATACCTTGGTCGAATGTCGTCAAAAGGCAGACAGGACAAGTACTTTGTACTAAGTCGAAGGGTCTCAGAGAGTCTTCTGCTGCCCATGTGGGGGAAGGAGCGCAGCGGTCCAGACCCAGCCCTTTTGCCAACTCGCGGTGGGATTGGCATGATTGGCAAGGGCCAATTGGGCCATGACGTAGATTGGTATGTCATGGATGCCACGGATGCCATGGATATGGATGCCATTCCCGTCGTCTTATCTTAGCTCAGGGTGCCCTGGGGCTCGAATCGTTGCAACCCTAAGCCTGCCCGAAAGAGGCCGCATTCCTTTATTCCGACGCCGAGATTGTGGCATTTGAAAATGCATGATGGAGATGAGGAAAAGCTCGCGCGATATATGGGCATATGGACCATGGACCATGGATCATGGAATCATTAATCATGGTGCAGAGATGCTCATGCACCTACCCACCCACTCCATTCGCTCACTGTATGTGACGACACGACTAACTAGGTGGCAGAGGGCCATGGTGCTGTTGATGATGCATGACATCATGTACATCCAGACTTGGCACGGTGCCGACTCCGTCGCCAGCACGGATGACGGACTTTCACTTGGCATGTCTTGGCGATTCTGGCCAACGAAATCTTGAGTTTTTGTCTGGTCTGCCACAAATGATGCCTACCAATATGCTGTTCAGTGATGGCAGCATCGTCATGTCTCTCCCGATGCGGGATGCGGGATGCGGAGGCGGATGCAAAACAATTAAGCTCTGGTAAGTAACCTTGTGTGCGCCAACCACGTTTTATAGCTCCGATCAGATGAAGGGTTTTGCACTGCTTGGCACTGGGCTCTTAGGACTTGTTCATTTTGGTCTAATCCAGCTGCTTGTCCTCGTCATCGTCCTGCTCTCTTCGCCCCAGTTGCATCGCCTTGAGTGTCGGCAGGTGGTGTTGGCAGGTGTTGGCAGGCACCATCCAGGGTCGCAGATTGGCAGACTGGCCAATCGAATAACACGAGACAGAGGATAAAATGTTCGATAACACGTAATGCCTAGTACGTACCAGGATACCAGGATACCTGCAGCTACCTACCCAAAGTACTTCATGACCGGGAATTCGCGGTAGACGGCAGAGGTACTGCTTTGCATAGATAGAGGTGTCTAGGGTGTATCCGGGATGTACTGTGCAAAAGTGGAACCCACCATCTAGCTGGTGCCTTCCCTACAGAAGGATGGATGACAAGCAAGCAGCAGCTTGTTTCAGATGTTGCAGTGGCGAGGAGAGTCTGTTGCGACAGTGTTTGTTTAGAGTAAAACCTGAATCATCCATTGGAGGCGTTACCAAGCTGAGGAATCTGGGTGCAATATCCCGTCATTACTATTCAACACCTACCCAAGATGAGATTAGGTATCATGATCAAAGAAGCAGACGCAGACGGCGTGTCCGCACTTGGCGCCGGATGGCTCGTAATACGCATTGGACACTGGCCGGGCACGGGCACGGGCAAGGGCAAGGGCAAGGGCAGGGGGCAGAAGCAAGGGCAGGTGGGGCAGGGCTCACGCATGGGTGCAGTGACTGCCTATGACGACTGGCCAAGAGGCCTGGGGACTGGAGACAGATGAGGGGGTCCTAGACCAAAGTGACCTCATTACCAGAGCCAAGCCGCATGTGCCCCACTACCATCGAGTTGCTTGTTCGACTTGGTCGGGGATTCCTCAATCTCCAGCTGCCACCAGCTGCCGCCAGCTGTCATCCCACCTGCCAGCACCCCCAGCTGAGCGAGCGAGCCCAGTTTCGACGGCAGTCAGAATCAAGGAAATTATAAAAAAAAAAAAAAAAAAACAGGAACTGACAGCCACTGTGTGCTGCCACGCGCCCCGTGTACCGGGTATCTGTCCCTCTTGTGTGGGCGTGGCTGTCTACAACAGGCAGTACAGGCGACAGTACAGGTGGCACAGGCAGTCAACTACAGGCACAACACAGGCTCTGCATGCCGTCACTACAGGCAGCAACTCCTCCTCCCGCCCGCAGCCCGCATTCATAAGCAGCTTCAAATCGTGGCGGGCAAATCTTCCTTGGCCAGATCCTCCACTCTCCCGCCTCGGCTCTCATCCTTTTCCACTTCCATTTCGACCTGGACCTGGACCTCGCTCTGTCTGCTTTTCCATCGCCTCGCCGAACCGCTCAGCCGTTGACAATACTTGCTCCTTTATTTTGCACTTGCCGAGGAAACTAGATTCCCGTCATCTGTTACACCGGAGAGCCTTATTTGAGTTGCAGGCGCCTGTTTCGCGCAGCCCGACCCTTTTTTTTTTTATTTTTTTTTTTTCTGTCGCAGGAACCCCCCCCCCCCCTCCCCCCGCTTGATCTATCGCGAATTCCTCAATTGGCCTACGTCTCGCATAGAGCCTCTGTATTCTGCCCCGAGTTTCAATTCTTAATCTATTTTTTTTTCATTCTCTCTACCTCTCTCTCTCTCTCTCTCTCTTTTTTTTTTTGGGCTCGTCTCCTCACCCGTTCTCGTCCCACGAATTCATACCAAATCCACTTTCGAGAGTTTGAATCGGCGGATACACATTGGCCAAGGTGGTCTGACCAAGTCGCTCGTCAGCGACTTTTTCACGACAGCCATGTCGACCATCCAACAACTCAAAAACTTTATCCGTCATGGTATGTGTCTGACGCATCATGCCCATGCCCTTGCCCACTTGAATTTTCCACAGCCCCTTCCTCAACCGTCGAAACAAAAAAGGCCTGCTATCCCCCGCCCCAGTTCGTGACGGCATATGCCATATTCATCTTGAACATGACCGAGCCAGTCATACCTTGTCCGCGCTCATCATTCTGACCACTATTCATTCGCAGGAAAACAAGCGCGCAATGTCAATCTCGTTGACGAATCCCTTCGCAAGGATGATGCCGCGGATGCAAATCCCCCGCAACATCCTCCCAAGGATAAGAAGATGAACATCTCAGACCCTACCTTGAACCAGCATATACCTCACAAAGAGCCCCTCGAAGCCTATTCCGAAGCACCAGGAGATGGCGCCAACAGGGCAGCCCAAGCTGGCCACGTCGCTGCTCACCGTGCTGAACCAGCCCAAGTCGTCCTTGACAAGTCAAGAAGTACTTCCAAGAAGCGCGTTGATGACGCCAGCCTCGCCAAGCTGATCGCTGAAGAAAATGCCAGTAGAAGCAAATTTCCACGATACCCTGGCTTGGAACGATGGGAATTGATCGAGAAGATGGGTGATGGTGCTTTTAGCAACGTATATCGAGCTCGCGATTTGCAAGGGGACGCTGGTGAAGTTGCCATCAAAGTCGTTCGCAAATATGAAATGAATAATGTCCAAGTAAGTGTCTCTTCTACAACAAGTTTATACACCGAGTTCAATATCCTTTACCCTTATTCCTTCATCTTCACCTCTGTTCTTTGGTCTTGGGTGCGATTCAGACTCTGCTGTATTATGTTATCATCTTCTTTACGCTGCTTTCCACTGCGCGAGTCGCTCTACTTTTTAATTCGTCTGGTTACCAACCAATGGGGCTTACACCCTTGGATAGGGAGATAAGCATTTACACCCGGATTTCAAAAAGGTTCCGAAAGCAGCAGAGGTGCGCAGAGAAATAATTTCCTCGGTCTGGCCTCGTCTGGCCTCGTCTAGCCTTGTCTCTTATGTGTCGAACTCGTCTTGTTCTGCGGTCGTTGAATAGCGCCCAAGCGCCAATCCCAACCGAGTCCAACTGCTAACATGATTGACGTTCTTGTCCTTTTTTTTAGCGATCCAACATCTTGAAAGAGGTCCAGATAATGCGTCAACTAGATCATCCCAACATTATCAAGCTCATCGCTTTTTCGGAATCTAAGCAGTATTACTACATCGTGCTAGAGCTTGCTCCTGGTGGCGAATTATTTCACCAGATCGTTCGCCTTACATACTTCAGCGAAGAGCTTTCCCGACATGTTATTATCCGAGTTGCCAGAGCCCTGGAGTATTTGCATGAGGAGAAGGGTGTGGTTCATCGGTATGGTCCCTACGCTCTTTGCTTTTCTCTGTCGCGCATAACCTCATTGACCGGACCATAGGGATATCAAGCCAGAGAACATTCTATTCTACCCCATCCCATTCGTACCGTCCAGAGTACCAAAGCCTAAACAACCTGGTGATGAAGACAAGGTTGATGAAGGCGAATTTCTGCCTGGCCGAGGAGCAGGAGGTATCGGCGAGATCAAAATTGCTGATTTTGGGCTGTCAAAAATTGTTTGGGAGAGCTCGACGATGACACCTTGCGGAACTGTCGGATACACTGCTCCTGAAATCGTCAAGGATGAGCGTTACTCAAAGTCGGTCGACATGTGGGCGTTGGGATGCGTGCTCTATACCCTTCTCTGCGGATTCCCGCCCTTCTATGACGAGAGCATAGAAGTGCTAACCGAAAAGGTTGCTCGGGGACAGTACACTTTCTTGTCCCCTTGGTGGGATGATATTTCGCAATCAGCCAAGGACCTCATCACCCATCTTTTGACTGTTGACCCGGAAAAGCGCTACACCATTCGAGAGTTCCTTGCACATCCGTGGATCCAAGGCACGGGCCCAACACCTCACGAAGAGAGGAAGAAATCAGAAGAGATTCTGCGGGCATTCGATTCCAGCAAGTTTGAGGCGAAGAGATATGACTTCCGGTCTCCCGGCGCCGTCAACTTGCGTGAAGTTTTTGATGTGAGCTATGCAGTTCACCGCCAAGAGGAAGAAGGCAAGCGACGGGCTCAAGTTGGAGCTAGAGCCGGCATGGGTAAGCCGTTGAGTGGTTTGAACGAGGAAGATGAGGAAGAGAGTCAGATGGAAATGGACCAAGGGGCAGCCAACAAGGGCAATGCTGGGACGCACACATTAGAGCAGAGCATGCGGAACACCAACATTCGGGATCAGGAGGCGCAGGCTCGTGGCCGTGAACGAGAGCGAGCAAACGACAAGGGCTACGGTCAACACTCAGCAGCCGTGACTGCGGCTGCTAGACAACAAGTCAGGGACCGGAACAGACAGAAAGGCCCTTTCGAACTGAACTTGGAAAATGCGACGCTTCTCGGCAAGCGAGGCAAGAAGATACCAGCCATGGGTGCATAGAAATAAAATAGCCAGGAGATCAGCAACAAGGATAATATGCAGGTTCGATTTAAAACTAACCATAGCTTTTCCGTTCTTACGACGCCCTCGAGCATGCGCAGGTCGGGAAAGGGTTTTTGGTACACGAGAATATCACGGGAACTGTTTTCATCGAGCGCAGGGGAGGGTAAACGCATGAGGTTTATGTTGTCAAATGCTTGGAGTTTCATGGTCTTGGTTTTCCTTATGTCTGGGCTTGATGCTCCCTCGCCACTCGAACCTGTGTTACTTGGACGCGCAGTCGGGATGGCGACGGTGCAAGGATCAGCCGTTTTACGGAGCGTCTTCTTGGTTGAAATCGGGGCTGATCTTTTTCTTTTCAAAACCTTTTTTTTTTGTCCTTTGTCGTATCTGAGCTTGAGCACCGGGCATAGTGTCTGTCGATTCTGTATCGCGCACGCGGTGCATTCTTGTCGGCAAAAGCGGCACTGGGATTCATATATAGGGAGTTTTGTCGGCAATTATGTACATTTCCCTCGCGACATTCCATAGAAGCAAGTAACAAGCTTTTTGCCCCTGATCCCCTCGGTGGCAGATTAAAAGGACGAAGTGCTCTTGCTACATGTTCCGTGGTGGTTGACAGAGCATACGTTATCGGCAAGTCCGCTTAATTCCTAGATGTCAGGCTTACTTACGAGCAATTGCATGGCATGACATTTCTATTACGGTCTATCCTTGTTGAAATGACTTGCCGTCATATCATGCTGACCGCGCACGATGAACATCTTGCTCATCGCCACGACCATCATCGCGGCATCACTCCACTTTATTGATCCAAGGGGCAAGTAAACTACCCTGAATATAAACTACTGCATGGCATGGCACACCGTCATTTGGTGTCGGTTTGTAGTGGTCATGGCATGGAATCCTTACTCCCCGTGGCTTCAGGGCCTTTAGATGCAACACTTGCTTTGAAATTGCTGCACACTGGGAGATTAAGACGCAAGCTTGGAGCTATATGTTTTAATGTAAGCTAGGCCACGAATCTACGACACGACATCTCCAGAATCAACAATCCAACGCCTTCTCAGTCATCTCGTCGTCGCTGTCATGATGTAGCGCCAAGTCGACTGAGGGGTAGACCACATCAGAGTTGGCCTCCCTCTGCTGCCCCGGACGTGCCAACTTCCACCCAGACCTGTCGAACCGCCGTCGCACCTCGTCCGCCATGCCGACAAAGCGGAATTCCAGCCCCTGTCCCACATATCGCCGCAGTTCCATCTTGAGCTCGATCAGTGAGCTGACCCCCGTGATGTCGATGAACGAAACGCGTCCGAAGTCGAGAACGATCTTCTGTAGGGGATTCTCGTCCCCTCCCAGGGCTTTGACGCCCAGCCTCTTGCGCAGTTTGACTATATGCTTCTTGGTGGATGGATTCCATGTGCGCTCGTTCTTGTCCACGGCAACGGCGGCGTCGGAAACGGGCTCGAAGTGAACCTTGACGCACCGTATAATGGAGGTTTTGACTCGTTCTGCGTTAGGGAAGAACACGTCCCCTTTGAAATGAACGAGGAACGCCTCGGGCGGGATGTCAACGGTGGTGAATGCGGGGTGGCGGGAGGGGATGGAGACGTTCGTGTTCTTGGTTTCCATGTGGGACAGACCAGTCCACCGGGGGAATGCCAGACGGAGGAGGGTGTAGACAATGCTGAAGCAAACGGCGGCGGCGAGGCCGATTTCCGTCGAAGTGAAAAGTGTGACCCAGAAGCCGAGCATGGAGCCGACGAAGTCGATGAAGGACATCCTCCAGTAGCGGTAGAACTGACGGGGGTGGGCCACAAGATGGGCTACTGCCATGATCTAGAAATATATAGCGTCTTGGTAAGTACATTGTACGGCCAAACAGATCGTACAAAACAGGGGCAAAGAGAGGGGTTAGGGCTTAGATTGCAACACGCAGAACGACGTGTGTCGGGAGTCTACGTACAATAATAGCCGACAGCGTTGCTTTTGGAATCCAGTACAGAGCTGGCGCGAGTTCATACAGAGTCAGGATGATGAAGCCGGAGGTGAAGATGAAATTCACGGGGCTGTGAACGTTGCAGTCTGAGTTGACTGCCGTCCTGGACATTGCGCCGCCTGTGGCCATGGCTCCAAACAAGCTGTTGACCATGTTGTTGACGCCCAGGAAGACCAACTCCTGACTTTTGTCGATGTTGTAATTGTTCCGCAGGCCAAAGGCCTTGCCAACACCGAGATGCTCGACCGACATGGCAACCAGTGGCGCCACCGACTTGGACACAACTTCCTGCAGCAGACGGGCGTCGTGGTTTCTAGGAGTCGGCAAGCCATGAGCATCCACTTTGGTGACGGCCCAGAGCAAATCCTTGCCGCGATCCCTGTTGCACAGGTACGATATGAGGGTGAAGATAACCAAGACGATGACGGCGCGACTCGTGGCAACAAACTTGATATACTTGTTCCGCGTCCCCCACCTCTTGCCTACTTGCTCCAGCGTGACGAGCACAGCGATGCTGGCGAAGCCGATGCACAGAGTAAGCGGCTTGATACGACCCAGATGGCCGAGCACGGCACGCACAATGCCCGCTACACCGCTAGGCGTATCCAGCCCGACGAGAGAGCCAAGCTGTCCGAGACCAATAACCAGTGCAACGGCTGAGATCCAGCCCGTGAGCACGGGGGCCGGGACAAAGTCCAGGAGGAAACCAAGCTTGAGGAGGCCGATGGCCAAGGCGTACACGCCGACCATGAAGGCCACGGCGGATGCGACGTCGGTGCCCTTGTACCCCTTCTTCGTCAAGTCCTCTACTGCTTCGGCGGTCAGAAGCCCGAGGATGGAGGTAGGGCCGGCAGATAGTTCTGTTGAAAAAGACAAAAGAAGGTGTCAAATCTTCACTTGCTCGTGTAGTGCTGGTTGGATCACTTCAGCAGATACCTTTTGAGGTCCCGAGGAGGAAGTACAGAGCAGGCGGTAGAAAACTGCTGTAGAGGCCGTTGACGATGTTGATGTTGGCAATCTTTGCATATGCAAGTCCTGTTGCGAAGGAGAGTCCCGCGCATCATTGAGCAATCATGTCCGTCCGAAGTAAGGGCGCAAAAAAGGGCATCACTTGTTGGTCGGGGCTCTCACTAACCTTGTGGAATGAGCATCACCCCAACGGTGATTCCGCCGATAGCGTCGCGAACAATCCATCTGTAGTCATAACTGGGCAGCCACTGGGCGACGGGAAGCTTCTCGGCCAGGTATTCTGCTGCCGCGGATGGCAACCGCCTGCAGACCGGTTTGATCCAGCTCAGGGGTCTGCTGAAGTTGGCGTCTGTTCGAAAAGCAGTGTCCAACGCTGCCTTGGCCCTGGACAGCCTCTCCATCGTGGAAAGCCTGATTGCTATGGTGTGTGTGAACAAAAAAGAAAGGTAGTGAGGCGAATTTTGGCACCTTCTTATGTCCCCAGCTCGACTTGTGTATAATTATTTAAAAAAAAAACCGAACGCGTCTCACGGCCTTTCGAAATCAACTCAAATCCCCCAGTGGAGGAAACCTCGTGTTTTTGCTATACGAGAGACTCGACGATAAGCGAAGCAGAAACGGGACTAGTGCTCGCTTAACCAACATTTAGACTCAGGAGATGCAGACGATGCGATATATAGGCGCTCTTTCTTTGAGCACGCTTCCGTGCGGGACCGGGAGAGGGTGGGAAAGGGGATCCCCTGACATAAATTGCCTGGCTAGGCGTATGGCGAGAATGCCACATGGTTTGGCTGCATGGAATACACACATACAATATCAGTGTGTCGAGGCCAATCCACGACGTTTCACCCACAACCCGCGCCCCCCAATGGCGCTTCCAGATGGAGGGTCACGATATACAGCAGCGTTGCTGGAATCGAACTGCTGCCAAACAAGCTGTCGTCCCCATAGCAAAGCGTGCCCCTTCAGCCAGACTTGCAACCTTGGAGGCCAAAGATCGAAGAATTGCGGGAATGGGGGGGCACGGGCTGCCATCAGATGACGACGACCATCGCCACCCATCACTTGTCACCGAAACTGGTCAACAAATGTAGCAAATGCCGAATTGCGTGAAATTGCCTTGAGGCACATGGCTTCCCCGTATGCCCAAGGGAACAATTTTGCTGCTGCAAAGCTGTATGTTTGACTTGCCGTTAGGAAGCAATAAAACAAAAAGTTTGCATCAAGTTGATTCGGCCGTGTGCGCCCCAGGTGCAGGGTATGTACGTCGTACCACATGCGCGGCATGAAGATCCACAATCAAGTACTACACCGTATCGGCTAGGGACCTCCGGTTCAACGTGCACCTCGAATCATTGACGCCATTGCAAAATGCAAAACAGCTGTTGTCGAGGGCCTGCTGCCTACTTGCGCCCGGTTGTAGCGGTAGATGGGTGATGGTTGTAGGTTGTAGGTTGTAGGTTGTAGGTACCAGGTAGTTTAACCGTGGACCTGTGAAGATGCCACTTAGGGACGGGAAGATGAGGAAGGTGCAGCGGCTGTTCTTACCCCACATACCATTGAATGGTTCCTCCACTTACGGAGTACTTCTTTTACTTTTACTCCTCCCTCCTGTCCTACCTTGTTTTGCATTCTTATCTCGTTACACAATATCATCATATCACGCTTGCTGAGAGGGGAGGAGCCATCATCGATGACGATCCGCGAGAAAGCACCTTCAACCTCCCAACTTGAAACGTGCCGTCCCATCCGAGGATGCAAAGTAGTCGAAAGGGCATTCGCCATGGACCCCTTGTACCCTGCCCGCATTGTTTGGTTGCAGTGCGTGCAATGCCCAGCACGAGAAGTGATAGAACGATGGAGCCTCGACCGCAGGCTGGGTGTGAATGGTCCAAGATCCCAGTCTATGCAACAAGGCGATGCCAAGCTCGATGGCCTGCGCATTGTCCCAGGCGGTAGTTCACCGAGGTCTTGATCAAGTCGCAACGGGCTGCGGCCACTTTGAGGGGTGGGAGCAGCTTGTGCGACTGGAGCCACGAATCATGTCCTGGAAGCCTGGAAAGATAACAAAAAAAAAATAAAAATAAAAATAAAAAAAAAAAGGAAGGAAGGGGGAGAGTGTGAGTGAGGGAAAACACCTGCACTCGCCCTGTGGCGCGGCATTCAATGATTTGCAGATAAGAAACAAGGTTCGGTTACCACTGGGGGTCGGTCTTTGCCTCCATATCTCCCTCCTCCGAGTATGCGTCATTCGGTGAGGTCGAATCATCGCGTGTGGAAATGCAGGAAAACAAGCGCATCGAATTAAATAAGGAACGAGAAAGAAAGTATCCCTGATCTTCATCTATATGTGGATATACAGGTATAAAATACACTTCATTCAAAGTTCAAAAATGACATTTACATTCCAGCTCACTGCATCGTTATTTCTCAAATAGCTTACCAATTTGCCTCGAGAATAATCCAGACATCATAGTTCAACCTCGGCTTTTTCTGCACCGCCATTGTTTATGTCACCAGGTTGCTTGACTTCATCCTTTTTCGCATCCTTGACCGCGTTCCAGAACTTGCTGCCATTCTCCTCGTCACCGGCAAACAAGTGGTCTACGACCATTCTCTGTGGCGTCTCGCCCATCCACTGGAATAATGAAAAGTCTCTGAATTGGTCCGATCGGAACAACTCAAGCATCTCGACTGGCTCATCGCCAATGTTCTCGACAAAGTGACCCATGTTCTTGGGCACGATACCTACATCACCAGGGGCGTAGTCAAAGGTGCGCGCGTTGCCCTCGGCAGCGAAGATGGTGACTCTGGCGCGACCTCGAATGAAGAAGGACCACTCATCAGCCATGGGATGCCAATGCATTTCGCGAATTGCGCCAGGCTCAATGATGACGTGAGCAGCCGCCACAGTCTTGGAGATGGGGAAGTTTGTCGAGTCGGTGATGCGAACCATGCCGCCAGAGGTTTCTTTAGGTTGCTGATCGAGCATCTTGTGGGTAAACTGGTACTTGGACTTTTTGACATGTTTCCCCGTTGGGCGTTCGTTTTCGATAGATCCTGGGTTCGATCCTTGGAAGATGTATTTCTCGCCTGCGGGAAGGTGCGCGAAAACTTCAGGTGCGAGCTTGAAGTTCTTGGCGATGACCGACTTGGGAGTGTGGGCTATATATATGCTTGTTAGTTCCATCACTTTAGTTCATCATCAATCATTGCCCATCATAGGAATCACGTGTACCCAGCCAGTCTGTCAAGATGAAAGTTGACTCTTCTGAGAAGCGTCCATCATCAAAGATGAGGAGAAACTCGGTGCCATTCTCTCCCAAGCCTTGCAGCGAATGGGGAACGCCGCTAGGAAAATACCACAAGTCACCCTTCTTTAGATCATCAATGAAGTTGCCCCCTTCGTAGTCAAGGGCTGTAACGCGAACTTGACCCTCGAGCACAAAAGCCCATTCAGCCTCCTTGTGCCAATGGAGCTCGCGGATTACTCCCTTGTCGAGACGCATGTTGACGCCGGCAAGCTCCACACTGGTGGGGAGCTCTCGAATGGTGGTTTGTCGGGTCCAGCCGCCTTCCTGCAACCATTGTTAATGCTTCCGTGGTATGGATGGGAGAGTCGTGCAAGGATGAATGAGCCAAGAGGCGTGGCGGGAGGGGGGGGGGGGATGGAATGTGATGGGAGACCTGGCGGGAGAAGATGCGGCGGGGCGCACCTCGATTCTGACATGAGAATCAGTGTAGCTCCATCTCATGTTGGGAATCTGGCCATGATCGGTGCTCGGCGGACGGATGAGATCAGGGCTCTGTCTTGAACGGTCACGGTTGTATGGACCAAGGACAGAGGCACCTTTGCCGTTGCGCCATGGCAGCGGATCGAGGTCCTCTCGAATCGGGTCGACGACATGGTCGTAGGGGTCGCGGTGGTCGGGCGTGTAAGGCGCAGATTGCTGAGTTGGCTCGGATCCGGAGTATTTGCCAGCAAGCGCCAGCCCCTTGACAAGCCGCTGCTGAGGCGAGTCAAAGTGAGGGAGCGCAGTACAAAGCTCGTTCAAGGCTCCAGCAAGAAGCAATTGGGTCAAGGAAACCTTCATCCTGACGCTTCTCGACCAACGATGGCCAACTCAGCGAAAGCTTGTAGAAGAGGCCGACTGTTGCTGGGTATACGCTGCCTCTTTTCATTTTTTTTTTTTTTTTTTTTTTTTTTCAAATCAAGCAGTGACGAGAAAGCTTGGGAACCGATTTGTAAAGTGTGCGTGGCAAAGAATAAACGATGATCAAGATGAGAGGAGAGAAGAGAGGAGAGGGTCCCAAAAGTTTAAATTTCTAGAATCCAAATACGTAGGCCAGCCAGCCAGCGGTGCCGCCATGGACGCGGCATTATGATAAACCGGACTCGTGCAAATGGCATTGCATGCTATCATGCCAACTATTCCCGAAGAGCTTTAACGGCCATCTATCTAGCTTAGTGGCAGCACCCAGACAGACCATGGACTGTTTCCGTTTCCATTCCCATTCCCATTCCCATTTCCTTCCTATTTTCATTCCCATTTCCATTTCCATTTCCATGTACCATCTACCTTGTACCTTGCACCTGGCCGAGTCCAACCGCCTACTTCCATGTCGATTCCTAAAGTCTCTCTAGGTACTTTTAAATACAAGCCAAGATAACGTAGGGGGCAGGCATTGTCCTATCGGAAGCTCACTTGCCGAGCCAAGTCCGTGAATTCCGGACAGCTGAAACATTTGCTGAGGCTCAAACGCTGGCAATATGAGCTCTTTGGGAGCTGAAAGAGAATCGAAACTGTTCTGCGGTAACCATTTCGCGAATGCCAAGACCATTATTTTGGTACCTGTGCTATGCAGGTATGCGTACCTACCTAGTTGTTCCCTGGTCCTTCCCAAGGTGGTGAGCGAGCTACCCTCGGAGGCATCTTCCGCACCTTCCCCAAACAACCAAGAAGCCGCCGGCATTCGACCATCATCCCGAGATAAACCCGCTTAGCGCTACAGTGTGCTTCGGCCAAACACCCCACCCACCGTGACTATTCACTCTCATCTGACGTCGCAACTGGTTGTTGCAGATATTCATATTCGTCTCCCATGCTTCATCAATTGACGCCCGATTGGCCGGATTACAGACTTGTGTACCCCAAGAAGTGGGCGTGGTCACCGCCACGTCTGGCATCCGCCAGCAGCCACACGCACGCACCTGCCACCTGCCCTGGCGATTTCAACCATTTCCACGATTTTTTAATATCCGCCGAGGCTGGACGAACCATCAGAACCCCAAGTCACCCGTGACCCCCTTTCCATATCCCCATATCCCACCGACTCGGGATGATATTTATGCTGCTGTTGACGGTTGATTCCATGGTTTCATCGTGCATGTCGTGCATATCCTCACGACTGCCTCCAGAATGAACGGCTACGGTACAACCGGGAATCCTCTTCGTCCCTGCCAAGAGACTAATGGCGCACCTCAAGACTATGAACATCAACCTCTCCTCGGTCCAAAATTAGCCTCACACTCCGCTTTGGCAAGATGGCGGAATCATATGGACGCCGAGGTATCCCGCTCATACGCTGATTTGATCTTGTTGTTCTGCTACGTTGTGACGGGTCTGCTGGACAGTGCCTCAACTCAGGTTTGGGGAGCTTTTGTCTCCATGCAAACTGGTGAGCGAGCGATGCTTCTTTCCTCTGATAGAACCCCAATTAACGTTGAAAATATCGTTGACGTACTTGGTAACTTGTAGGCAACACGGTCTACGTTGGCCTAGGTCTCGCCTCACTCGTCTACCCGCCCGTCACTCCCCGTCTCTACAAGTCAGGCATCTCGCTGCTGTCATTTTGTGTCGGCTCATTCATCTTTGCCCGCATTCATCGTCGTTTCTCACCTAAGCGCCGCTGGGTTATATGCGCATCCTTCTCCGTCCAAGCCGCAGTCACCGTGGCCGCAGCTATAATCGTTACTGTCAAGCCGACGCCAAAGGATGATGCGGCTGTAGGCTGGACAGTGCTCCTCCCCCTGGCCCTGGTAGCTTTTCAATCCTGCGGGCAGGCGGTTACATCCCGCGTCCTAAAGTACAACGCACTGACGAGTGTCGTGCTAACCAGCATTTACTGTGATTTATTTTCAGACCAGGATCTGTTCAAACTTGACAACGTTGAGAGGAATCGAAGGGTCGCCGCTCCGGTTCTCCTGTTATCCGGGGCTGTGGCGGGAGGCCTGCTATCTCATAGTTCATTAGGAATCCAGGGTGCGCTCTGGGCTGCAGCGTTCATCAAGTCACTCATGGTGGTCATTTGGATATTTTGGCCCGTAGAGAAAGATGAGAGCTGATTTTGTGTGCGGCAGCACGCTTTGCTACCACGTAGATTTTTTAGAAGCATGAATAGACGTCGATATGTCTGTGTCTAGTCAATCTACATCAACAACTGCAATTGATGGAATATAATTCCCCCCCCCCCCCAAAAAAAAAAAAAAAAAAAAAAAAAAAAAAAAAAAAAAACTCCTGCGTCCTTCGAGTAATAGCGTCTCTCGGAAGGACAAAGGTGGTAAGGTGGTATATTCGCCATGCGAAGCCGCTGCTATCATGCCAATATGTCGGAGAGAAGTGAGTACACCGAGGCACCGAGGCGCGGCGGCTGTCTAGAAAAAAACCAATTAAAAAGTGGAGCTGCTGCGACGTACTCCGTTCCTGCATGTTTCGTGCTTCGTACAACATCCAACAAGTTCATCTACCAGCCTTGACCATCGGGCAACAAAGCCATGGTATCTCTATGGCCGGAGAAGGTGCCTCCCATGGACGAGCATCAGCCGCTCGAGGAAGTTTCCAAGCCGGTACACAGTGATCGCGGCCCGTCCCCGCGCAGAAGATATTATTATGTCCGGCTCATCCTCCAGCTATTGTGCGTCATAGCCATCGCATCTTGGCTTCTCAAGCTCCCGCATCGTGGCTGCCACCGCCCTCCTCACCGTCACTCTCCCTATGGCAGATTTCCCCAGAAGGATGATCCCTTCCACTTTATCCCATGTACCAAAGACACCCTGCCGCCGGCTTTGGATGATGGCCATCCCGAGCGCACCTGGGCAAAAAGATTCGATCCTGATCCACGACACTGGAGCTGGGGCAATTCCACTCATGTGCGCGAGGAGTATCTGGGAGACTTCGCCCACCTGGCTGGCGAGCCCCATGAGCCTCGCCGTGATGCTTATGCTGGTCGTGGCATCTATCTCTGCGGATACCTTGATGTCCCATTAGATTATACCAACAAGTCCGATACCCGAATCGCCCGACTTGCCGTGACAAAGTATCAAGTTTCCGGGCTCGCCCGGCGCGGCCCCAAGCGGCCACCGCACCACAATATGGCTGGCATGGAGCAACATCGTCATGCTGGTGCCAAGAGTGAGCGTACCATTGTCGTCGAGCCCGGTGGCCCCGGTGCCAGCGGTACGCTCATGGCATGGAGATCCTCTGAAGGCTTGACCAAGCGCCTTAGCGACGGCAAGTACGATGTCTTGGGTTGGGATCCTCGGGGAGTCAATATCTCCCAGCCCGCCATCGCCTGCTTCCCTCATGATGTTGACAGAGACCACTGGTCTGTACGTAGCTCACAGTATCGTGAGACATCACCTTCACCCCGCGCACAGCTTGAATTCACCGATGCTATGAGCCAGTCCATACTTTCAGCTTGCAAATATATATATGGCGACATTCCCCGATTCGTGAGCACCGCATTCGTTGCACGTGACCTTGAGGAAATTCGAAAAGCTCTTGGAGAAGACGAGCTCACAGGTTACCTGGTCAGCTATGGCACTGGCATTGGCCAGACGTATTCCGCCATGTTTCCCAACAGTGTTGGTCGTATGATCCTTGATGGCACTGAATACGTACGCGACCAGCGTCTGCTTGGCGGATTCGGTTGGGTAAGTTAAGTCCACGCTTCCACGCACCCGTCCCCCTATTCTGAAGTGTAAAACGGCGTCTAGAGATGGCAACGGAGTTAACCTCGCCAAAGACCGCACTGGACAATGCAACTGACGCATGGCACGATGGATTCCTCGGCGAATGCGTGAACGCTGGCCCGGAACATTGTGCTTTGGCGAGACCATACCGGGGTAAAACTGTCACGCTCGCTGACCTCGATAACCGTATGGAAAAGTTGATCAAGTCTCTGATCAAGAGGCCAGTCATTGGATACACTGAAGCTTCCGGTCCGACAGTAATCACGTATTCGGTGCTTGTGGACGTACTGTATGGCTCCATGTACAACGCGAAAAGTTGGCCAGCGTTGGCCCAGATGCTGGCTGAACTCGAGGCCGGCAACTCAACCCTTGCTGCGCGAATGCTAGAGCGCAGCGCATGGGAGTACGATCCCACGGAGCCTACTTCATTGACCAAAAGCCCCAGCACAGACGAGCTAGGCACGCTGGTCATCTGTGCCGACCAATACGATGCGCCGCAGCCCGAAGACGGCATCACCTGGTACGATTCCCTCTGGGCCAACATGACGGAGAAATCCTGGATCGCAGGCAACTCGCGCTTTCTGAACATCTTTCCCTGCCGGCACTTGAGCGAGTACTGGCCCAGCCCGGCAGAGGTATACCGAGGGGATTTCAGCGCGACGCTGAGAACCCCCGTCCTCCTCATCGCCGAGACGTACGATCCCGCGACCCCCCTGCGCAATGGGCGACGGCTCCTCCATGAAATGGGCAGGAACGCGCGGCTCATCGCCCATCACGGATACGGCCACTCGTCTCGAGACGCGTCTGCCTGCACCGACGGCATCGCCAAGGCCTACATCCTGACCGGCAAGCTGCCAGGGGAGCAGGAAACGGCGTGCTACGCAGACGAGAAGCCGTACCTCTACGGCGTGAAGAAGGACGGCATGCAGGAAGGGCACCAGGATCCGCTGGTGCTCTGGGACGAGCATATCAAAGAGCTGGCGATGCTGAATCCCAGGCTGTTGGGGCAGCACGTCTTTTAATCTCATTTTTGCAGAGACTTGGCGTAGTCGTTTAGCGTTCACTCTCAACGATGATTGGAGCATGAAACATCAAAAGAGTTAAATTTAGTAGTTTACGTAAAGCGGGTCCCCCGGACAGGCCCACACGCCGTTACACTTTGATTCAGAAAAAAAAAAAAAAAAAAAAAGCCGAGCCAAGCCAAGCTACAACGACCCATGCCGATGAGAAACGGCGCGCGCAGGTCCGGTCCCGCGCACCGAAACGACTAGACACAGCAGCTCTGCTTGAAATAGATGGAACAACATTCAATGTACTGCGATGCCTCGTCATGATGATGGAACCTGGCCACCTGACTTACACGCTGAAGGCAGTTTCACATTCACTGTCAAAGAGGCGGAGTTGAAGAAAAACCACTGTTATTTTCAACGCTACATTTGCAGATAGCAGCTTCTACACTAGATAGACGTCAAGGAAATAAGTAGCAAAGTACATGAGCTCATTGCAAAGCATGATTCTCCTTCCGGCGGGGAAATCCTGCGCCAGCGGGGTTGTCAAAACTCCCGTCTCAACACCGCGACTTGTCCTTTGTGGCACAACGTAGAATATGCAGTAGTATGTAACCCATGTGTGGTTGTAGTCGTGTCCAAAACTTAGGCGGTGAACGGAACGGCGCGCTTGGCCTCGCCGTTCTGCTCGGTGGCCTCGGTGGCCTCGGTGGCTTCGCTGGCCTCGCTCTCATTATCGTTTCGCTTGACGGCGCGTTTGCAAGAGTTTCCGTCGGCACCAGCGGCGGCCTTGTTCACAGGAGCCGAGGCAGCACCAGCACCGAGAACGGGAGAGAAAATGGGAGCACCAGCAACGGGAGCACCACCAGCGGGAGCACCACCAGCGGGAGCACCACCAGCGGGAGCACCACCAGCGGGAGCGGGAGTAGCGGGAGCACCGCCAGCATTGCCTTGGACCATCTGGATGGGAACGACACCGCCGAAGTGTTTTTTGGATTTTAGTGTGTTCTGGCATCGGACCAGGCAGACGTTATCCTGACCGGCAACCTTACCGGTACACTTCTGGTTGTTGGGGATAGCAACCTTCAGAGGGAAATCTTTGCCACCCCCGTCTTGTTTGCCATTCGGTAATTTTATCACTCCGTTCGTACCATCAACTTGCACGGTGACCGTGAGGTTATCCCATTTCTGGCCAGTGCCATCGGCACTGATCATGCACTCAAAGGAACCGGCACCGTCACCGTTGACCATGCGTAATGTCATGCTGAGCTCACCACCAGGAGTGACCTTGGGGAGAGAGCGGCCCGGTTCATTCAAAATTGCCTGGGTTCCAGCCTGGATACTGTTAGGGGTGCCGACTTTACGGTCGGCCCCCTTACTAGTCCTCCCCACGGTTTTGGCCTGTGTGCCATCGAATACAGTGGCATCCGCGAAGTGATTGCCACCTTCGATGACTCCAAGAGCCTTGCCCTTGCCACCGGCGTTGCCAACGGCGTTGGTGATGGCGGAGTGGCCAGAGACGAGCTGGGCAGCCAAGATGGCGGAGGTAACGCAGATGGCCTTGAAAGACATGTTGACTGTTGAGTCTGGGGGGGGGGTTTTTTGTTGAAATGAGAGTGGTGTAAGGAACGAGTATGGATCTGTCCAGCAGAAAAGAATGAATAGAAAAACAAGAAGCTGCTTTGCAAGAGTTGTTAATGAAAGTGGTTGATGATGAGAGTAAAAGATTATGGTAATGAGGTCGTTGCGATGTCTTTATACTTGGGGACGCATTCCTACAATCCCCCCGTTTTGACTACGCCACGCACGGGTTAGTTACTGTAATGGCTCTTCACGTCAATGGTTGTCCCACTTGCTCCGTGCTGTAAGAAACACTCAGACAGCAACAACTTTCTTTTTCACCCCCCCCCCCCCCTTACTCTTTGCAAAAGCGAAAACCTGTCCCGCTTCGGTTTCAGACGCCGACTCCGAAGCCAACGGGGTGGTGAACCCGCGCTTCATGCATTGCCCCAGTGAGCTGAGGCGCAGTATTCCTTCCGGAATCTCTAGTGAGGGACTACCGCACCATTCAGATGCGGGACGAATTCCATCGTGGCTGGATGGACCGTCCGCTTGGTGGCATGGCCAAGCTGAATCCATTTCGTCCCTATTGCAAGAGCTCTGACGGCTGTCATCGTAATGGTATTCGTTTCACGGAGCAACAGAAGCATCGAGTTCCTGCGTGGTGTCTGCGGGTGGCGCTCGAGCCATGCGTGTCTGCCAAGGTGGACTCATGATGCGACGTCTGAGGATCAGCTTGCGGCGTTTTGGATCTTGGCCTACGGAGTAGATGGGTGGGGGCGTCTTAGTGGCAGAATTAGTATGTGCTTGGCTGTACAGTATGCAATCGTGGCGCATGCTGGGCGTATGCCCGCTTAAGCGAGTGTTGAAGCCCGTTGAAGTTGCAGCGAGTTAACAGTATTCGCACTGACACACTGTGGGGGGCTCACCCCTTAAACAAATCATTCTCACCGCTTGCTAAACTAGGTTGCTAGCAGGGCTGCCTTGCCCCCTTCATCGGACACATATCCATCATCAGGCAGACTAGTCAGTCATGCTCCGGACGGAGTGCAACTACGCCAAGAGGCAACTCGCGAGTCTTACCGGCCGGCGGAAATGGCGTTTTACTACAGCGTCCCACGGTTTTGTCCGTTGTCGTGCACATTTCAGTTCCAACCTGTCACGTCTCACTGACCATGAATCGTCTCCAGACAATCTCAACTATTCACGCTAAGACGCCTTGCGACAAATCGGCGAATTTTGTGCCTGAAGGGGTCGTCCCCGGAATGTATGGTAATTTATTTTCCGGCCATGCCAACGCTTTCGGCCCATGTCAGCGTCGGTTCACCTTAATTAGGACAGGGGCCGAGAGGACCCAGGAAACAAGCAACAACTCGCTGCTCCGGTCTTTCACATCGACAACCTCCTGTTTCAATTACAGATGTCGCAGTACGTCTGAGATTTCACCCTCTGACACCTTCCAATGTGTCTCTTGTCATCTCGAGCCCGGCTGTTTTGACTCTTGTCGCAGCGTAGCAAATGTCTGCTATGCCCACAGCATGGTCCTTCGTGACCGAGAAAGGGCAACACCTGTATCCCGGGAAAGAGAGGTCCGATCTTAGAATCACTCTCTTTTTCTAACTGGCCCATGTTGCGACAAAGGAAAGAAGAAACCCTCCAGGACGAATACATCTTAGTCTGCATAATTCTATCAAGAAACTTACAGCAAGGCAGCAATCACAGGTCTGTAAGCGTCTCATGTCGCAGCCGACGCTTCGCATCAACCACATATAAACTTGTACCAAAAACAAAACTGTTTCTGAGCCATTCTGCCTGCTTTGCAAATGGTGTCTTCGGAATGACAAAGTGCTGCGCAGTACGCCAAGAAATCCATTTTACAAAGGAACAGTGTACATAGTCACCATGCGTCATGACCATGACGTCAAAAGTTTGTACCTTTGTTATTCTGCTCAGTCGATTATTTTATTTTCATCACCTGGAAGAGTTAATGCTGTCCACGTGAAGCCGCATGATACCGGGCCCTCCCGCCCGTGACCTACATTAGCCGATGTGGTCACTACCCGGTCCAGCCACTTGACCGCCTCGCTCGTCGTGACGCTTGTAGAAAAGACATCCCCAAGAAGGTCATGTTGTACAGGCAACGCTTCGTTTGGTTTGGAACAGGGGTTAAACTGGATCTACAAATAGGTCCTTGCCTGTCCCTTCCTTCCATGGCAGCTTGACGAAAAAAATTAAAAAAAAAAAAAGTTGCAGCTGGTCGAATAAGGGTGGTATGCATGCACACTGAGGTTGTGTTGTGTCTCACATAAGACATCAGTCAAAAATGAAACCGATCAGGGCTGCTCGAGCATGTGCTTTGGGTCATGAGTATCATAATGTACAAGATATATACAGGATGGTTCAGGTATATGTACAGTGCGCTGACCCTCCAAGTCCTAGTCCATCCTCCTTCGTTTCTTGGTCAAATCCTGTACATGTCTCTGTACTTTGCTTGGTGGCTCATCCGGGCTTCTCCGCACTTCTAGGGCAGGAGATGCACTTCTTCGATTAGCCATAAAGGGCTTGTGCAAAGGCGACCGTCCATGTGTCGCAGATGCCTTTTTCGAAATCATTGATCGAAAATCCAGGCAAGGTGCAGCAGGCACTTCTGGCCGAGGGGTAGGGGTATCGGAGTCTAGGATATCGTGCATAGGGGTTTGATGGGCAAAGTCAAGGTAGGCAAAGTCATCTTCGGGGTATTGTGCAGTAGAAAAGTCTTCGTTGTCATCGTCCAGGTCGATAATGTTACCAGCAATTTCCTTGTGATGTGTGCCTATGGGGAATTCACCAACAGCACAAGGACTCTCTACAGAGTCACAAAGAGATGTGATGGCGGTATCACAATCATCGCACTGCGATACCTCGTCGTATTCATTCAAATACCGTTGGCGGATAAGATCTGGGATACTATGTCCCGAGTCGGATCCAGAAAACGACATTGATCGTGAAGGAGGATTCATCGAGTAGTCGCTGGACTCAGCGTCTGATGGCAGTGATGATACAGAAGACTCCAGCTGCGAGGCTTCAGACGAGGAAGGTGACAAAGGTCGGCAGTGGTGGCGCTGATCGTCGTGGGCTTCGCTCTCAACTGAGCATGGCTCGGTGGTCGTGACGGGACCAGTAGTAGAAAAATGATCGTCTGTGAAGGGAGAAGGGACATCGTCGGCGCAGCTGGCCGCGGTGCTAACCGAATCGTTTTCGGAAAACGATGACGGTGAGGATGAGACGGAGTAGGCATCATGACGATCAAGGTAGTCATCGGGAATGTAAGTGGCGAAGTAACGAACAACGGAGTCGTAAGACCTGGTGCGGAATAGTTGCAGAGCTTGATTCCACTGCTTAGTGCCCATAAGCTTTGGATTAGCAATGATTTCGACGGCCAGCATCTCCAGAGACTCGTTGAGCTCACGGAGACGCAGTTGCCGCCGTTCAGCCATCATCTGGTGGAACTGGTCTGCAGTATCGGCGTCGCGAGAGATTTCGTAGACATCGTGGTGGAAAGCTTCGGGGTCTTGGAGGGTGTAAGAAAAGGTGTTGTACTGATCGTGCAGCGTGGTGACAAGATCCTCTCTTTTCATGCCAAACTTCCAGGCTGGCCAAGTCCAAGCCGGGTCTTCCATCACGGGCAGCGAGGGAACCCTGCTCAAGATGGGACGAGGAAAAGCGTAGACAAAGAAAGGGTGAGCCCGTCAGTCAGAGCAGAGGGTATAAGGTATAAGCGCCTACTGTGCAGCCGGCACATAGAACGCCTTCAGATGTTGAGAACAGTGCTGGTAGCCATAACGACAACTCGACAACGACAGCTCGTGAGATACAGGGCGTCTTGCTCGTGCTTGTTAGAGATGGTGCATCATGGAGAAAGCGTTCAGCGGGCGGAGTTCGAGATGATGGGGGTCACTCTGGGAACAGTGACGAAAACAGCCGAGCAGCCAGTTGGGGGATCGCGTACTAGCAACATAACTTCGGGTCGTGTTTGCTCCATGTCAGAGTGTCTGCACTTCGGCCTGAGGCACGAATGCATAGCAAATTCGATTGGACGCCATGCTGAACAATGCAAACCACCCGCCACTTGACTGGACCAGTAAGCGTGAGGAGCGAGGGCCGCTAAATCAATAATGAACAAGTGTGGTGGGTCCTGAGAATGCATGGTGGTCCGACCCGCGCCTGATGGCGACCATTTCTCTCAGCACAAACAGTAAGATGGTGGGAATACACTGTGTGGCTGCATGGCTTACGGTTGGGAAAACAACAAGTTTGGGAAAGGAACAACGACACTTTTTAGGTTAGGGGGCACTTTCTTCCATCATCTACAGAGAGGACAAGCCACAGTTTCCAGAAGAAGGAGACTACTCCGTACATCTGGCACCTCCAATTGAGGTATCGAGATTAAGATCACGGAAGATCTACCGAGTATCTCCCTTAACTGTTAATGGGAGCAGGTCGGTCGCGAGCCCCACTCCTTTCCGACACAAACCCGGGTGTCAAGACGGGGGAAGGTGGTTGTGTGACGGAGCGACTTGACACCGGTTAAAGTACCTTGGAGCCACTCTGCACTCTGTCATGATTGATCAACTCTTGCAAGTGACCTGCTTGCTCGTGGCGGTGCAGGTACCGGACCAGAAATCGATTATCACCTGCACTGCCACAATTTTTGTCGCAATGGAACACGAGAACAGTGACAGCTGACGCCGAAAAACTCTTCTCGAAACTCATGGTTAGGACAAACTCGCTAAAGGAAATACAGCTTGTAAAAGTCTTCTGTCATGGATGAAGTGAAACTGAATTCGTATGTAGACCCAGATTCTCCTAATAAATAGCACCACGATGCAGTAGGCAGGTAGTGAGAGAGGCTGCATCTTTGGATTCAATGTCATCAACGCCATCAATGGGCCGACCTAGGCGCATGCACTTGGTATTCTGGAAACGGCGTCAGCTGTCCAGCTAATTAATGGGTTGACGTTGCGCTCCTGAGTCGCATCATGGTTGAGAAGTGGCAAAGATTAGTCTGTACCTGTTGTTGAACTAAGAACTAATTACTAGTCTTGACGTCATATTCCGTATCCGGTAACTCAGCCGACCCTGACCGACGACACGAGTTGTACTCACTCTGCCAGTCGCCTGTTGCCTTTGTTCCGGCAATGACTCTGCCTCCTGAGGCTGTAGGCTGTTCACGACGAGCCTATCAGCGCAGGCATCTCGTCGTCTTGCTTCGCATCCAGTCCCATCCAGTCCCATCCAGTCCCATCCAGCCCCATCAGCAGGCCCTCTTCCAACCTCACGCTGAAGGGCATCGAGCGGATGCCATGTGTCCGAGGGTGTCTGAAGGCGCCATCGCGCCTTTCTGTTCCTGCATTTATGCCACGCAGTAGCCAGCTATGATTGTTCGTTGGCTGTTTGGATTCTCCGTCTTTAATTTCATCAAACATTCTCGAGCGCTCTTCTGCTGGACAACTCATCTCCTCATCACCCATCGAGCTGACGCACACACACATCGGGAAGCCAAGCCAAGCCAAGTCCTATCTATCTATCTATCTATCTATCTATCTATCGATTAAGCGTGCTTAGATCCAGCCAAACCCGCAACAAAAGATTCAGGTACCCGTTGTGTCGGTGCTGGCGTGGTACACGGGCGGTTCCACTTGCAAGGACAAGGCAGGGGCAGGTACATAGCCGGTACCTCTGTGCCAAGTCCCCTCGCCGCTGCCTGGCCGCGCCCTAAGGCTAGTAGTCCAGCACTGGCACGCCTAGCTCTAGGTCCCGCCCCGCTGCTCCCGTCCCGCCCGTTGGTCACCACCGCCTCCAACACCACCACCACCACCATCTCCATCTCCACCACAGTAATCTCTCGTTTTCTCCATCGACAACGGCCCGCTTGCTGCCTTGGATATATCGTCACCTTCCCAACTCCACATGGCCCGGCCAACCAGCCATCGCCGCAAACGACTTCTTTCCATGGCCGCCCAACACAGGCCCGAGGCCGCCTCGGGAGATGTCTCCGAGGAGCGCACGGAACCATTTTCCCAGTCCGAGATTGATGCTCGCTTCAAGGGCATCCGTGTCGAGGAGCTTAGTGCCGTCCCCAGTGAGGACCACGTTCCACTTGATGTCTTGCAGGTCGAGGACCATCATCACAGACAGGGAATCCGTATCCTCGTCCGCCCTCTCACCCCATTGAACAGCACAAGGTCCGTCAGCCCAGGAAGCGACAATTGCCAGTGGCTCGCCCTTCGCGCTGAAGTTGCCTCCTCTGACCAGCCCGAGTACAAGGTCTTGGCCGTGACGCAGACCTCCAAGGATATCAAGTTTTCTGTCCGCATTCCCGGCGAGAGCCAAGACCACTCCCCTCGTCCGCCATTGTGGTGCGAGTTGTATTACGATCCTGCCAGTGATAAGGTTATTTTTCTCAACAAGTCCGACGTTCCCCTGTCCCTGCGCAAAGTGTCGCATAGTCCATTGGGTAGCCCTCCTCCAACCGAGAACCACATCATCAATCCGGGGCTCATCAAGGCATTGCGGCCAGGAACATGGCGCATCAAGGTCCGCGATGTGTCCGTTTTGGATTTTCGGATTTTGGAAAAGCGACCCGTCACATTATATCAAGCCCGACCTGCTCTTCCCTACCAGCCATCGTCCTTGACCAGTTCCGGCAGCAACTCAAGCACGAAGCGGGCTCGGAGTCCTGAAGGGGACGACGACAAGAGAGCCAAGCGTCGCATTATAGACGCCCCTAAAGAAGCAGATGATGGGGTAATCATGTTCCTGCGACCAGCCGCCGATCCCTTGGTATTTCCCCTGCCAACCGGGAGGGAGACCACCAAGGACCTCTCCTCTTCCACCAGCCATGCGCTGTTAGATGCTGAGCAGGGCGAAACCATCGCTGTCCCCGGCGTATGCGAGCTGGACGAATATCAGTTGACCAAGAGGGATCCAATCGCATCTACCGCCTTGTCAGCTGTTTACACCGCGAATCATTCCAGAATTCCAGATAGCATCGTCACGGTCAAGGTTCTCAAAACCAGAGTCGCGAATGCGGGCGATAAGCCCTATGTTCACGAACGGAACGTTATTCGACAGGCCGACATGTGGCTGCGCGAGTGCCAAAGTCAGGAGGACCTGCAGCATGAATCCATAGTGCGCTACTATGGCGGAGACGCAAGATATCTCTCCCTGTACATGGAACATGTCGATGCACCAGATCTGACTGCCGCGAGCCGATGGAGAAACAGACATAATGACTACTTTTTGGGAACGCGAGAAGATGCATTGCGGATTCTCCGCGACATTGCCGGCGCCCTCGGGTACATCCACGGCCGAAAACTCGTGCATAACGACATCAAGCCAGCCAATATCTTGTATTCGCCCGAACGCGGCGCTGTCCTTTGCGATTTCGGCTTGTCGACGCCGGCTGCCAATTCCCCGTCCGGCGGCGGCACTCCATACTACGTGCCGCCCGAGTTTATAGGGACCAAGTCGCGGGGTCCGGCCTCGGATGTTTGGGCCCTCGGGGTGACGATGCTGTACGTGCTCGGTAAGATTGCTTTCCCCGACAGTCGGGCAAGGCGGCAACACCCGAAGCCTCTGTACTGGCAGATTGCCGGCATCAACAACCCCAATGCGCCGTATAAGCAGTACGGCAACGGACATCCCGCAGTCAGCCAGATGCGGGCCTGGCTCGAGGAGATATACGAAGTGAGGGAGAGGCTCGACGCCAAGGACCGCCTGGAGCGACTGGTAAAGGAGATGCTGGTGCCGAATCCAAATAATCGCATCACCATGAAGAAGCTCTTGCAGGAGGTACTGTCGGTGCCAACCCGGGCCGTTTGATGCCAAATCTTCAAAGTGCGACGCGTTTACATGGAATCATCTGACATTGAAGGGTGTGAATATCCTCTGTTTGGTCTTTATGTTTTTGTTTTTTGTTTTTGTTTTTTTTTTATTCACGGGTTTTGCTTTCATCGGAATCAGTCGGACGGTTTCTCTTCCAGGCGCAATTCTCTGCGGCGTAGGATTCTCGGCTCTTGCGGAGTTCGGTCCTGTCTGCGGACTTTGTTATGAGCTTTTGATGATGGGTAAGTGAGCAGAAGACCATGCGACAGCAAGTAGCTTTGGTGACTAACAGCAACTGCACAGGATGGTGTAATTTATCAAGTCGATTTAGTTTTATACCCCTTCACATATATCACCCATATTTCTGTCATTTTCTGTCATTTCTCTTTTCTTTTTTCTTATCCTTAATTTGCTTCTTTTTTTTTTCTTCATAATCTTTATGTATATATACAAGGCATAGCATCTTTGTATGGACATGCATTCGCACAACTTTGCTTAGCATGGCAACAGGGTAGTAACCCATGCTCATAGAATTATCATAAGAAACCTCATCTCAGCCTCATAGTTAGTGCTCAAGAGCCCCCTTTAAATGGTGCCTAGGATAT
The DNA here is from genome assembly GCA_000709145.1 of Balansia obtecta B249. Taxonomy (NCBI): domain Eukaryota; kingdom Fungi; phylum Ascomycota; class Sordariomycetes; order Hypocreales; family Clavicipitaceae; genus Balansia; species Balansia obtecta. The sequence continues at coordinate 36,158 of JFZS01000177.1, forward strand.
ACACCATCCACCCATTCATTACTGCATTGCGTATTCAAAAGGTGATTTTTTTTTTTGTTTTCTTTTACAAGCCCAAGGTCAACCCAGAGGCCAATGCAACGACAGTCAACAAAGCCAGCACATTGGCATGAACCAGCGCGCCGGCACTCCCCTTGGCGTCGCTGCCGGGAGTTCCGCTTGTAGAGGAACTGCTGCTCGTCGTCGTGCCATTACCATCCTGCTGCTTGACGGTCTGGACGACGACCCCCTTGGAGGTGGTGCAGTTGGCGGGACCCTTGGCGTCCTTCTTGAAGCGTATGTCGGCGCAGTTGTACAGGGCAGAGCCCCTCTGGTCTCCGGTGACGACCTGGAGGGTGGCCAGCGAGCCGTCCTGCACGTCAACCGGGACGGGGAGCTTGTCGACGCAGAGGCTCCCCTTGCCCGTGACGTTCCAGAACTGCGGCGTCAGGGAGACGTTGAAGTTGGTCGCGTTCTCGCCCAGCCCGAGGTTGACGTAGACGTAGGTCCAGGCATGGTGGAACTCAAGCTGGAGAGCGCCGCCGCCGACGGGCCAGTCCGTCACGTTGCCCGTCTTGTAGGGAACGCCGGCGCCTGCGTAAGGGGAAGGGGGGGCAGGTTAGAATGACTTTGAGCGCGTCATGGAGAACTGGTGGTGATACGAACATGGATAGGTCCACTGGCTGTATTTGGCCTCGCCTGCTTGAGAAAGGGTATCCGACCGCCATTGCGGAAAGGTGACGCCGAAGTGGGCTGTAGCAGTCATGGCAGACGCCAAACCGAGCACAAGCTTGCAGAGCATAGTTTTTTTCTTTTTTTCTGATTCTGACGACGGAGGCGAAAAAGGGAGTACCAGGACGAGATGAGGTTTGGGAAAAAAAAAAAAAAAGTGAATCAGCACGTCGAGGGGAGGGGTCAACGGCGCATTCGGTGTCTTATACTGATAAATAAGCTTCTTCATCTCCAAGCTTGGAGCGAGGCGGGGTCCCGGTCCCCCCTCCCCCCCTCCCCTTCGGGCGTGTCACCTTGATGCGCCTTTTGATGTGAGAAATGAGGAAAGTCAGGTCTGCTGCGTGAGGGCTGGATCCGTCTCGTCGTGGCGTTCTGTTGCCCTGCCCGCGAGTGGCATGTGGGTCGAGGGCTGGTGGCGCGGTGGAAGTTGTGGCTTATCTTGGGCGCAGGAAAGCATCAACTTCCAAAGCTCAAGTTCGTACACGACGCTTCCACTCCATCTGATGCGCACGATTTTTTCAACACAGGGGGCGCTCAGATCATTGGCAATTCCATCTCAATCGGCATCGTCTCATGCCTCTTCTTCTTCTTTCCATTTCTTTGCGCACCGCCCCGCAAGCAGCGGCATTGCTCGCAGCAGAACGAGTCGCACTCCCCTCCAGTCCCGTCATCCCAGCCAACCTAAATGAGAAAAAAAAAACTTGCTCAAACGCACTCAACCATCCCTTTGTTCTGTACCACATCGTGCAAACGACCACCAGCCGCCAAGAACGGGTTCTCGCTTAACTTGGTGAACTTGCGCATGCTCGCGCGTTACCCTGGCGATGGAACATTAAAATAATCCCCCTATTGTCCTGGTGGGTGACGGAAGTGGCTAAGTTGATTTCTTATTCTCCGTGCCGTGGGGTAAATTGGCCAATCAGGTTTTTTTTGTGTGTATCCTCATCTTGTTGTATTGGTCTTGCTTTCGTCGGACACCACAAATGCACCGGAGCGGCAAGTTTCGCGCGCGCATGCTCGGAGCAGCCAATCCGTCTGCTTGACTGAGGAAAGTAACTGACGTGGGCTGGTGATGCGGTGATGCGGTGATGCAGCGAACCTGACTGTTTTGAAGCTACTACCCTGGACCCGATTTTCACTCAAAGTGAAGCAGCTTTTGAAGCATGAACAAGCAAAGATTAGCGACGCCATGCCATTGAGCATGTATTGTGTATATTCATCTGCTCGAGACTTCCACCTGACCAGGGTGGCCGAGTATTGGTCACACTACGGGGTAAAAGAAGTTGGTCAACAATCAAAACACCATCATTCTCCATGGCATGCTCCGCGTGACCCAATGACAACGCACAATTTTGAAAGTCGGCAGCTGACAGCCCTCTATATTGAACCAACAGCCAAGTATCAACCCGACCCAAGGTGAATTCCGCCAGTCTTCCACGCTTCTCCATACTACAACTTGACCTCACCCGCTGCCCTCTTCCTCTCCTCCTCCAACACCTCCTCCCTCCGCCGTATCTCCACATCCGTCGTGCCCGCCTTCACAAATCTAACCAGAGCGACCCTCTCCCAGTCACCGCCCCTGCCACTCCCTTCCAACTCGCGGCCCGGCTTATCCAGCGCCATGACCACGCGCTTGTCCTGCTCCCTGAACAAGAGGGGATACGGACCAATGACCTTGTCTGTCCACGGGATCCTCGCCGTCTCGTGCCGCTTGCCCTTTTCCGTCTCGGCAGTGGGCCTCTCTCCGAGAAAAGACAGAAGCTTCCTCCTCTGCTCCGCGTAGTGCGGCGGCCCGGCTTCTTCCAGGTCGGTCGCCGATCCAGAGAGGAACCGGGCGAGCAGCGTCATGAGGTAGACTTGCGGGGGGAACAAGATGATGGAGTTTGCGGCAGCCCTGGCGAGGAACGCCGGCACGGGGGCGAACTGCGCGGCTGTATGCTCGATACCCCCGTCTGCCGTGGGTACAAGCATCTCTGACGGCGTGCCCTCTCCGGAGACGGGTAGGAGGTAGATGTACATTTGGGTTGTGAATCGTTTGGGGATACTGTCCGGCGTGATCCAGCGGGTGAAAGGGATCAGGCGGGCTGTGCGAAAAGAGTCCAACCAGGTTAGCCAACATCTCTATGCGGTTCAGTGGAACTCGGCGGGAGCGTGAATCAGCAGCAGGAAAGTTGCGTACCCGTATCGGCAACGGCATTGATGGACGCCAGGAAATCCCCAAACTTGACCCTGTTCTTGTGAATATCCCGTCTCGCCTCTTCCCGTTGCCCAGCCGGCAAATTCACCAGCACGCCATCCCTGAGCGCCAGTAGTATCCCCGTCTCCTCAAACGTCTCTCTGATGGCACACATACGGTACACCGGACCATCTCGGTGCCTCTCTGGGCTGTTGGGCGCAGGAACCTCGCCGTCGTGGAACGCGTCGACGTTTCCTCCGGGAAAGACATGCGCTGAGGCGAACGAGGTGGATGTCTTGACGCGGTGCAGCAGGAGGATCTCGTTGGTGGCCGAGAGTAGGAGCACGGATGAGCTTGGACGCGGCTCGGGCACTTCTCTTCTGGGGCTGCCGGCGCGTTCCGAAGGGTCCATCGCCATCTTGCGCCTGCGCGTCGATGCTGGACGCTGTGAGCTGCTGCTGCTGCTGCTGCTGCTCCTGCTGCTGCTCCTGCTGCTGTTGCTGTGGTGGCAGTGGCGATGTTGGAGAATGACGGTCACGGCGCGCGAGCTATTACTCGTTGGGCGAAAGATGCCGCAGCGAGCAGACAGCCTCCAGGCCGGTCGGAGTACCCAAGCCATGGGGGTTGAAGCATGTCCCCGAACCCGGTTCGCGGAAGCGCCGGACGGGATGGCGTGGCTGCAGTTCAAAGAAGATGCGGGGGTTTGCTGATCGGGCCGAGATCCGAGGTCCGTGTGTGGGTTGGCGGTGCTTTGGCGCCGACCTAACATCGGCCGATTCAAGCTAATAACTCATCGCCCATCCCAGTCTCTCTTTGTTGATTGGTAGAAGGAAACTCGGGCCGTTGGAGTCGGCGCTAGTGGAGATGAACCCGAGTAGGCCCCTCCCGGTTGCCGTTATGTCTCATGCAAAAGTTGCAAGAAGCTGGTAAGCACAGATTGATAGGAGGTGGTGCCGAGGTGCATGAATGGATGCATCTCCTGCTTCATTGGCCTCTCCAGTCGCAAGGGAATATTGCTGCTTCTACAGTGTTAGTGTCATAATTCAATATCCAAAGGACGCGTGCCATCTCGTCTATCAAGTAATACACCGTCGCTCATTAATATCGTTTCCGTTCTCTTCCTCTCAAGTTCACTTTCCACAAACAACATATGCTTTTTGATTCACACCATTTCTTCAAGACGGCAGGTTCGACTTCTGCATCATACCCGACCCGAGTAAGCTGTCCGCTGTTCAACCACGCGGCGAGATCCTCCAGGACAATTGGATCGTACATAAGTATCTTCTCATACCAGGATGGCTTCGTTGGTGAAGTGGTTCGAGGCGCCGTGGTGACTGCTTTCGTGATGCAGTCGAAGAGATTGTCACCTCCTTCCGTGGCCGTCGTGGCAAGAGAAAGCTCCGTATCATCGGTGAACGACATTGCAAAATCAACCTGTCGAGGCGAAGAAGACGTGGAAGTTGACGGAGAAGATAACTTGGAGCTGGAAGCTGAGTCCAACTCCGAATCTGGTATCTCTATTACTTTGACAGGGCTTGTCTGTGCATTCTTCCTGGGTCTTCCGACGCGTCGTTTTGGAGTTTCCGGTACCTGCGCCGATGGCGGCGGATCTTGCGGCTGACATGCTTCTCCCGCTGAACCCTTCCGTGGACGGCCCCGTGGCCGCTTAGTAGGGGTTGCCGCTTTCGCCGCTTTCGCCGCGGTTGACTGCGTTCTGACTTGATTTCCACTGGGCCCTGCTTTTTGTTGCCAGCACTGATCTAGAAGAGCAATCATCGCCGAACGCCGCTTGAGTGGCTTGAACCCGTATTGTGATACTTCCTTGGACAGCTGCGCGTCAGTGTAATGTTCAAAAACTGGTCGCGTGGGTTGAATCCGAACGGGTGGCGGTGTTGCCATATTCGGCATGGCAGCTTGAGCTGGTTGACTGTGTGATTCGATATTCGGCAGTCCTATTCCAGAATCATCCTGCTGCTTTGGCGAAGATGAACACACCAAGAAACAGCTCGTCCCTGTTGCCTCAGGCTCATGAACAACATTCGAATGGGCTGGTAGTATATCTGAGAGATTAACAAACCCGTTGCTGTCCTTGCGTGAGGCGGAGCAGCGTCCGGCACTAGGAGATCGTGGAGCAGGACCAACTTCCCCTCTAAAGTATCCAAAAGGATCACCGGGTGTTTGTGGAAGGGTTTCCTCGACCATGTCGATCACCTCTACATCAAACACATCTCCATCAGCGTCGCGAGCTGCAGCGTCCCACAGTTTTGGCCGACACTCCACTGGCTCAATGGAGTCACTATTCAAGGGAGTTGTGAGATCAACTTCGTCCAGTTGGTTCGAAAATTTCATAGCTCTTTGTAGATCTCTAAGAAACGTGGGCGACTGCTCTGCTGCCAATTGACTGGAAGTTCCAAAGACAAACTCTTGCTGCGCGACTTGCTTTAGAGCTCTTTCTGGAGAGTAAAGAACGGTTTTTTTTGATGGCTCGGTCTTCTTTTTCGATTCTGTTGGACGCTTTCGTATTTTGGCATTTGGTTTGTTTCGCACTAGTTGTTGCTGTATCAGGACAGGAGTCTTTTTTGTATCCTTCTTGGCGTCCACATAATCAGGTTGGGTTGCTTGTTTATATGCAGCCGTGGCTAAAGCAGTGATAGTTCTTGGCTTTTTATGATGCATCTTTGCCTTCACACTTGGGTTGCCCGCAGGACCAGCTGGGACCAAGGCTGCGGCGTCAGGTCGAATACTTGCTGACTTTCTTTTTCGTGACGTGGAGCAATCACTCTGATGTGAAGCACCGTCACTGATGCTGCTGTCCTCGCACTTATAACCTGCGAGAATAGACACAAATGATGCAGATTTCTCGACATCTTCTGATTCGGGCAAATTGTTGGCTTCTGGATGTTGAATGGAATAATCCAGCTTGGCTGCCTGATCGACTGGCGGAGTCCAATCTCTTCTGCGCATCATTGCAGCCTCTAATTCAAGCGGCTCTTCATGGCCCCGTTCTCTGTGGGAAGAATTTGCTGCCGGCAACAAATCTATTTCTGCAGAGCATGAGCCATTCATGTCAGTGTCTTCAGTGGCGCTTGCGAATGCAGAAACCGGGCTATTATCAACTGAAACCGATTTATCGAGGGTCATATGAGTGCCATTCTCAGGAGTCTTGGGTCTGAATTTTTTCCATGGCTGTCGGATCGTCTCTTCCACGTTCAACATCTGGTGTGCCTGCCGGAGAGGCTGTGCTCCAGATGCTTGCGGCGCTTTCGATTGACGTTGCCGAGGAGTAGGAGATTTCGTCGTTGGAACATCTTCAATGGAGTCAACGGTCGTTTCATTGTCATCAATCACGATGAGTTCATCTAAAACTCGAGAGGGACTACTCTGGTTAACCTCGGCAGCTTGGGCTGATTTCCAAAGGTCGCGAGCGTTAGTCATAGGTGAAGTCGTATCGTTGAGGATTGGCGCTGCCTTGCTACCGCGCTTGATTGCAGGCGGTTTCGTAATTTGAGAGGCTAAGTCGTGAACGGAGGGCAAGTCTGGAGAAGAAGATGGAACGGCGAAACATCTCGATTTGCGGGTAGGAGACGACAGGAATACATCAGGAGACGCCATCGTCGCATGAGGCCGGTTCCGAGTGCGCGAAGCGCATCTCAGAACCCCATAAAACAGCAGAATGGTTTTTTGTCGACAAATAAAACCGAGATAGCCTCCTGCACCATGTGCGATTACTCTTGAAAGCTGACTGCGCACTGAAGTTCTTATCTCGTGAAGCAACAAGGTGGTCGGTATGGAGGGTACGTTCTCCACCGCGTCAGCCACAGACAGCGCCTCAAGTCAAGGGGGGCGCGAAATTAGCACGATATCATCTGACGTATCACATGACGCACAGAAAGCCCTCCATGCCAAAAAAATTATTGGGCCCTGTCAAATTTAATTATAGTTATTTTGCAAGCGAAATCTCAGCGAAAAAACATCGACGCCGCATAACTCCTTCAATTCAATCACTAAGACAACCTCGTTATCTTAGATCGGCAAAATGGAGAACGACCGTGGTGAGATCGTGGACCTGTATGACTACCAGCCATAAACGTGTCAACTGAAGAACAAAAAAGGTTCCTGGTACTAACATGGTACCTTCTTTGCAGTTACGTCCCCCGGAAATGCTCTGCCACCAACCGCATCATTAAGGCCAAGGACCACGGTTCCGTCCAAATCTCTATCGCCAAGGTTGACGAGAACGGTCGCGCTATCCCTGGGGAGAACCACGTATACGCCTTGTGTGGTTTTGTCCGTGCTATGGGCGAGTCCGATGATGCCATGAACCGCCTCGCCCAACGTGACGGTCTGTTGAAGAACGTCTGGAGCGCCCAGCGATAAAGTCATGGCTCACGACGAAAAAAAAAAATGAAAATGAAAAAAGCAGGCGCTTAAAACGCTCATCGCCCGTCTCGGAGCGATGAACGATTAGAAGGCGATGGATGGAGGGTACGAAATAAAGCATGGCAACATGATGATTTTGATTGGCATTTCCTCACGAATTAGGTTGGGCATGAAGGAAAACTGCGGGTGGATTTGAGAGTTGGCTGCAAATAAAACATCCAATCCCGAAAGGCGCTTGAGCTCGATTTCGAGACAAGCTGAAATTCCCAAAACCTCTCAAAGCCAGACTTGACCGTACTTTCTCGACGTGACAATAATTCAGGCGCCGTTCAATTTTTTCTTGTGCATTAATGTACTACCCGGCTAGTAAAGTCTCCTTGGCCCGGTGGTTATGTCACCAAGCTTCATTGACCGAGGATTCTGAGGCTACTTTGATAGCCTCCGTGCCGCAGATTGATCTTCTGACCTTCAAAAAGCCGTGGTGAATTGAGTTTAGCACCATGGTACAGATACGGGCCAGACATTGTAGTGATACAGTATGCTCTAATTTTATTTCCCTTTACCATTCCCCGTAATGTGCTTTGGTGTCTCATTACCTAGCAGTACGTGAATTTTTGAACACGGCTCAGTCTAGCTCAACACCAAGGAGCATATCCTACATACTATTGGCAATGCCTTCTTTATACGCTCTGAGCGCACGATCTCTGCAAGCTTTGTGATTGACTATTGGCTCTGGATATCCGCACTTCTCCGACTTATCGCGTGCACCACGACCATATGGGTCGTGGATTTCCCTGTTATCCAGGTCCTTTAGTTCTGGAACCCATTTACGAATGTATTCTCCACGAGGGTCAAACTTTTCGCTTTGTAGCAATGGGTTAAATATTCGGAAGTAGGGTTGCGGGTCGACTCCAACACTCGCACTGAAACCCCAGCCTCCGTTGTTGCTGGCAAAGTCACCATCGATCAGGTTCTCCATGAAGTAGCGTTCGCCTTTGCGCCAGTCAATTAAGAGATCCTTGGCCAGAAACGAAGCGACAATCATTCGACAACGGTTGTGCATGTAGCCTAGGTGCTTCATTTGGCGCATTGCTGCGTCGACAATAGGAAAACCAGTGCGGCCATCACACCAGGCTTTGAAATGTACCTCATCATAGGACCAATTTATGTTGGAGTATTCAGGCTTGAACGGCTTGTTCATGCTGTAAAGCTCGCGTTAACAATTTTTCTTTGCAAGGAGAATGTAGAGGAAATTGTCTTACCAGACGTAGGGCCAGTGCACAAGGACATGTTTGTAGAAGTCGCGCCAAGCAACTTCGCTGACCCAGACTCGGATGCCCTCATTGCCTCCATCCAGCTTTTTTGTCTTGTTCATGTCTCTTGCAGTGCGCACGCACGTACGGCTGCTCAAGGTTCCGCTTGCTAGATGCACCGAAAGGCATGATGTACCGTCATCAGATGGGATGTTTCTTTGCTCGCTGTACCTTCCGATCCTTTCATCACAGAATTTATGCAGCCTTTCCGCTGCGGCATGCTCGCCGGCTGGCCATAGGGCATGGTATTTCTTCTTCTCATCCTCACCAAGTTGCTTGTTCGGCGGAGCCTCTGGTATCTCACATTTGAAGAGGTCCTTGAATTTCTCCCTAGCTGAGCTTGGATTCCTGTGGGGCGGTTCGGATAGTTCAAGCAAATCCAGATTGGCGTGAATATGAGCAACCCAGGCCCGATACCACGGCGTATAAACGGCATATTGTTTTCCAGATCCACTTTTCAGCTGCCCAGGAGGGACCACACAAGTATCATGAACAACTTCAAATGCTTTGTCGTTTTGGGACAAGTTTCGAACCATGGCTGCTTCCCGACGAAGCTCGTCCACCTCATATTCCATGTTGGAAAACAAATGACGACACCCCCATTGTTCCATGAGCTCTAGAACCCGGTCAGGAATGTTTTTCCTCTTCTCTACAGTTTCGACGTAGAGGGGAATGTCGAGCTTGGCCAAGTCTTTTTTGAGGACCTCCAGGCATCTTAGCATAAAATCCACGCGAATAGGAGCCCGTAAGTGAGCTTCGAAATCTTGCGGGCTAAGGATATAAATGCATATGAGAGGAACTCCTGCTTCCTTCGCCTTTTCGCTGGCTAGAGCGAGAGCTCTATTGTCACCACATCGCAAATCCATCTTGAACCAGTGAATAACACCATCTTTAATCTCGATGGTCCTTCGATTGTCAGCTGTATCATCAAGCGCAGAAATCAGGTCTTCGATGGGTCGCGGAAGTTCGTTGTCGTTGTATGCGCGAGCCCGTCCATTGCTCATTTCGGCGGGGTAGTAATTGCGAAGAACAATGCCATGCTTCTCTGCTTCTCCGGCTCGAGGATGCGGTTCCCGCAGTCCAGTACGACTCAATGTCTTGAGCCTTTTCACTTTGGCATCATTGACGACGGGCGGGCTCTTCAATTGCCGTTTAGCTGTCCCCACGGGCATTGTGGTGGGAGCGGTGAGGTGGCGAGATGACATATGAAAGCCTCGGCGGATTTCGAAGAAGACGCCCCTGGCCTGAGGTGACAGTCGTGTATAGTAAAACGAATGGCGAGACGTAGGTAATATCCTTGTGACGAGAATCATTTAATGTAGGCCTCGCTCATTCACAGCATTACGCGCTGAGGGTAGAAGGGCAAGGAGGGAACATCCGCAGAAGCAGAATCCATGAGACCAGCCACCTTGACAACGACGCGGCATTATATATGGTCATCTTCAAAGCGCGCGTGGTCGATGATGGAATGGCGTGGGTTAGTTCGATGTGAAGCGCATGGAGACGAATCGAGCATCAAGATCTGGCTATTGTCTTGCGTCCATGCCGATCGAGTTCGGCCAATGACAACGTCTCGTTGTCTAGGACCGAGTTTTCGAGCTATTGTGCTTTGGGACTTTTTCCAGCCACGGTGGGATGGAAGGTTCTTGATGTTGTACTCCGTCCGTACATTGATAGGAAATCAGACGCGCTCAACAGTCGGTCAAGAGAAAGACGATGCATCATCTGCTGGTGATTGCAAATAGATGTTTGAGCATTTGTATCGATGCCTTTGCTGCCAGCCATGCATGCAATCATTTTCTACAACTACGGTCCGTATAGGGTACCCATTTCAGCACGACGGTGCTGACACCTGTCATGTGCTGCTGACGGCTGGCCCCAGCTGCCAGAGCTTTTTGCTCAAAAGACCGCAAGGTGCACCACCATCTTTGGTGATTCCTGCTGTGGAGGTGTGTCGCATTATCAATTGGGATGCATACGCCTCAAGATCAACCCAGCCGGGATCCCCTAGAGCACAGTACGGCTTGACTGCAATTGCAAGGCCGCGGAGAAGGACAGACAACTGCTGCCGAGGGAGGCCACCGTTGGTCTTCCAAGTTCTCCTCGTTGCAACAGCTTCCCAGGATTTGCGGTTATTGGCCAGGGTCGAAATTCGCCGAAACACCCCTCCAGCAGATTCCTTGTGTAATCCGGAAAGCTTCCACGTCGCGGCCTCACCCTCAGACGGTTTCAGCTTGTAATCGCCGAGACTCGACGTTCCTCAGTTTGTCTGGTCACACCTCGCGAATGGAGTCCTGAGTTTGTAGGGTTGGCCTTTGAGAGGTGGACATCATTCCGTCAGCCTATTGCATGGCAAAAAAAAAAAAAAATGCCGAAGCACCCAAAGACACCGCATCGTCAAGAGTATTGTCCAACATCATGTCTTTAGTCAAACCTGAAACCTGGCGGCTTCTGCCACTGCCAGAATCGTCTGGTCTACCTGTGCTACTCGTATCAATGGATGTAGGTGCATCCTCGTACGTTATCAGTCTCAGCGACATGGCGAATGTCTGGTCAGAGAGTCTGGATAGAAAAGCAATTTGTATGAGGGCTTGGAGTGAGAATACCAGCATCGATCCCAGCGATACGGCCGAAAACATGACCAAATTTCTGTCCTGCTTGAAATCAGCTTTGGATCCAGCACAAGATGGCCACGAAAATACTTCTCTCACTTTATGTCCAGCAGCCCCATCCGATGCAGGCGAAGGCGGACTCACAATCAAATTGACATGCCGACTTCCTGGACTTGGCGCTTTGAGATGGCCTATGCATTTGAAGAAACAACCGCCATCTGTCACAGCGACAGGGCTTGTCCTGCCTTTGATTCAAGCACAGTCGGACAGGATACAAGAGTTACAATCTCTGAAACAAATCATTGAAAACAAGGATGCTGTAGTTTCGAAATTATCTGACAAGCTCGCGGCAATGGGCGTGGGTTTGGAGCATGTCTTCACTGCATTATCTGGCCGAAAAAAGGTTACACGCGCTGCCGCCGAAGGCAGAGTCAAGGGCCTTGACTTGTTCAACGAGGACAAATGGAAGACTGAGCTTACTACCAATACACAGCCGCCAGATACTGTGAAGAATCTGGTACAGGGCATATTCAGAGACAGAGGACTGGAGTCTCGATCAAGCCTCGAAATCACTCAGTCTCCAGGACTGGACAACTGGTGGCGAGATTTTGAACCCAACCAAGGCACTCAACGAAGACAGACAAAAGCAGCGTCACCACCAGCAAATTCAGCCCAGCGTGAGGCGGATGATGTTGATGATGAATTTCAAATCCAGTCCACGCCTTCTCATCTCAAGCCCAAAGAAACCCCTCGTGCCACAAGCATATCAGCAACGGCCGACGCAAAAATGGACGACGAAGAAGAAGAAGAGTCTTACACCCGGGACAGTAATCCGTCACCCGCACTGTCCGACCGGAGACGGCAAGCTGAAACCAAAACGACGAATTCACGGTTGGGTGCTATTGGAGGCAAGAAGCAGTCGGCCCAACCTCGGTCTACATCACCGACTCCTGCAAGCCGGGCCGTTAAGCAGCCTGCGAGTAACGATGACGACGAGGAGACAGCTTCCGAAGCATCTAATGAAGATGGTGAAACGACCTCCATACCAGACCTTCCGCCAGTGTCGTCACCAAAGCAGTCAGCGTCAACGCATATCCCAAAGAAGAGCGTTCTTGGCGTAATTGGAGCCGGTTCGTTACATAAGGAACCGAAGACCAAGACTTCGAATGATGCGACTCATCAGCATTTGGGAACAATCAGGGGCAAGCAACCCGAAACCGTGGAGCAAGGGGGACACGAAAGCCGCAGTCGAGAGAAAAGTGTCCAAGAAGCTTCGATATCTGTTGCCAAGCCAAGAGAAACCTCACAAGAACGAGCAGACCGCAAAAGAGACGAGCTCAAGCGAGAACTAGAGAAGAAAGCAGCTGCTGGTCCGTCAAAGAAGAAAAGACGATTCTAGTCTAGTCGAGACGCGTCATTGGACTAGATTGCAAACATGGAAATACTAGATGAAGCTCTCCCCTTAAAAGTCCATAGCCTCAATATGAGGATCGGTGGTTGGGAAACTACGAGGGAAATAAAAATTCACTTTGGATATTTTCATGCCGGATTTGTTAACGCGGCATGAAACGTATAAACTGGCGAAATAAACATGCAAATATCTCAATAAAATGACGCTACAAGACGCCGTAGTTCTCGAAGGGCTCAAACATAGCTGTCTTGGTCATGACGGCATAGATTTTCAAACCACCATCTGCGCTTTGTTCATGTCCAGACGAACAACCTCGGACTGCTATCACATTACATAAAAGCAGGACGTGGTTCTCATCGCTCGATTTGGCGTCACAACTCCCGCCTGTGTGTAGAATAGATTATTTTCTGCATTGCGGCAAACTTTGGTGGATGGTCACTTAATCTTCCCATCATGCAAGGAGCGCTTGTCAGCACCGAAGTCTGATATGGGCTCAGTCGCGGTGCAAAAAACGGTCTTCGAGATACGGAGAGTTACGGATGATGGCAGAGCAGCAACTTGCCAATCTACGACAGGAGACGCACAGTAGATCGGACATTCTCTATTGGATACCTTTTCTCCGAGTCAGTCGATATTCTATAACATCTATCATGTGCTTCGTACGTATGTACGTCGTATAGCGACGGGGGCTTGCAGGGATCGTGCATTTCGGTGAATTCACATACCTTGCAGAAGCAGCGCCTCCGAACCAGACCACACAGTATGTGGACCAGGGAATATGTTTCCAGGTTTGGGGCAGTCAAAGGTTTCAGTCAAGATGCTCGATGTAAGTTTCCGATTGACCACGACTCCACGAAGAGTCCGGAGCCCAGAGTCCGGAGCTCGCATCCAGCAAGCCCAAGTCCAAGACAGAGCACAAACTGACAAGGCAATAGACGTGGCAGCTGTGGCTGAGATCTCCGCCAGCTCTGGTGATTGGAATCATTTCCCTAGCTGTGGGCGGCGGCGGCGGCGGCGGCGCCGACGTGCTTTCGGACTTTGCCATAATAAGTTGCGCCTGCTTTTATACATACACCGGCTATAAACGAACCAATCCGTGGGTTCCTATTGCTTGTGTGTCAATGAGGTGCACCCTGTGGCCAGGGTGTCTTGACTCCTGGACGGTTCCAGCCGCGATATAGGCCTCAAGCTTGCTTGCGCATGTTAGCTATTAGATCCACGACCTAACCCTCCCCTTCTTTCCTTGCCACCTTTCAGTAAAGATGCGGGAACTTCCACCACCACCAAGGATCTCGCAACGTCACCGGCAAGCGTAACTGCGTGAGGCCGGGTTTCGATATGAGGTGGAGGAGAGAGGAAACAACGCCATACACCGATCCTCGTGTGTAAAATCATTCCGGTCCATCTCAACCAAGACACTGATATGGCTGAACCGATCTCTTTCGGAACCTCTTCACGTAATATGTGCCAGTGGAATACGAAGAAGCACCTTTTCTTTTGCGTGAACTGTGAGGCCTTGTTGTTCAGCAATCTACGCGGCCTACAGATGGGGACGCGCACGGCTTGGGAACCAACTTGTCCAAGGAGGCGATATCGGGAGCACAGAAAGCCGGTTTCATTCCTCAGACACCGCCGTGTTATCACTGTGGTACAAAATGCAGAGCAGGTACTGCAGAAGTCGAGCTCCTCACCACTTAAGTCGAGGTCAGTCGCTGAGGGGCCCGTCCCATGAGCGATGAATGTGACTTGGGCGTGTTGGTCGATTGATGTAGACATAAGACGACGAATGAACCTTGAGACAAGACGTCCCGAGATTCTGCTCCGGCCAGGGACAAGATGCGTTTTGTTGTTGTACGTTGCCTTGTTCGCCGTGGCGACGGACCACACATTAACGGGGTGTTAATCTTTCCGCTTTCCAGGTTCAGAGACGATGAAGTCTTTTACAAAACGGGTGTAATTTTTGTTTTCTTCACACATGCCGCCGTGAGAATTTCAGGCGACGTTGCTATTGTCAGGTTTGGGACCAGCATCTCTGCGGATCGTCAGTCTCTGCTTCCGAGCTGCACGCCACGAGCAGCCGAGCCTTCATTTTTTTTTTTTTTTTACTTCTTTTCTTTCCTAGTGGATCCATGGTTGGAAGCCGCTGTCAGAAACCTCCGCCCAGTGGCTGCCCTATTGATTATGTGCTATTCTTCTCTAGGTCAGAGGGCACATCTTCATGATGATTTCCAGCCGGACCCCCCCCCCCCCCCCTTCCGACCGGAAACTCGCTTGCAGTGCCCAGGGGCTGCCGCGTGTCAGCATCAAACCCCGTCTTCTTAAACGCACAGCATCAGCCTCTTCAAATCAGCCGTGTTTCATCGAAAGTATCGACTCGCCTTCATTAGACGATGTCCTGAGAGCTTGTCAGAAACCCAACCCTGATAGGCATCGTTCGTCCTGGGGACTGACCTCAACCGCGTAGGACGAGCCTAGATCAACACATGGCCGCTTTACTGAGCACACATTTGCAGCGCAGGAATCTAGGAGGCTACGCTGTATGTCTACAGTACTGCATTCGAGACATCGGAAGCTCTCCCATTGGTGGCGATGTCTTTTTCGACAAGGAAGTAGGTAACTTATAAGCATAGTACGTCCAAAGTGTCCTCCGAACATCGGGCTAGCTCTACACGTCTACACAAGCCAGCAGCCGAATAATTAGACCAGAGCGCTCCCCTACAGTGTCACACAGTTGTTTGCTTTTTCCCCCAGCCCTTTTTTTCTTTTCTTTTTTTATTTGCTTTTTCTTTCCTTGCCTTTTATTTGGCGTATCGATTTGGCAGATGAAGATATGTCTGACTGAAGCTGCTGATCGACCCAACTTGAACACTGAATCAGTTTAGTTCCGTCCCGTCTGCATCAACACGTTTCATCCCGATCTGGAAGTTGGACGCAACACTTGGGGAAGAGAGAAGATCAACAACACATGGGCCAGACAGATGGGGGCAGTCTCTGTTCTCACATGCTTCGTTTTGTAAAAAGACAGGGCTAGAGAGCACAAAGGGGAGAAAAAGGGGGCGGTTGAACAGCAGTTCGGAAATGTCGCAAACCTTGTCCATCTAAGACAGTGGAAAGTCTCATCAGTACTGCATGGTCAAGAAATCGAACGGCAAAGCTCCCTCGTTACACGGTTGAGGGAAGACGCGCGCTCACGCGACACTGCCACCGGTGGTTTATGCTTTCTTTTTTGGAACCAAAAAAAAAAAAAAAAAAACGCCTCGGTTCTCTTTTAGGTCACGCCTCACATGCCAGTTCGGGAGGGATTGCATTTGCATGTAGCGTACGTGACAACGGGGACGCACCCGAGTTTCGGGAAGAGTCACATACATACAGAGCACAGGCTGCGTCATTCACAACTCTTAAACGTCGTGGGAGCGTACGGGAGGAACCGACCCTATCCTAGCTGGAGAGGGCGAGGAAGAAACGACAGGCTCCTGAGGACCTCCTCCTCCTCCTCCTGCTCCTGGTATTTGTGCTACCCCTACACCCAGTTGGCGCCACAAGGATATGGAAAGACATACCACATGCGTACACGCACCGTACGTTCAGTCCCAGACTGCCAAACGGAGCAATCCATTGCCCCGTGTTACTCGGGGCATCACAACATAACTGGGGAAGACGTTTGGGAAACAAACCAAGCTAGATGTAGGGCCAGGCAAAGCCACCTGGCGCTTGGCCGGGCTTCACTTTGCATCAACGTCGCAGCCATGTCTCTGTGCGGACAGCAGCACGCGCCAGCGGTGCGGCGGTCGTGGTCCGTGAGACCCTTGAACTCCTGCATCCTGCAATTGCAACCTGTTTTGGAACCGTTGCGGGTGCAATGGCCAAGAAGAGGGGGGAGTTGATGAGGTTTCCGGAAATGAAGGATACCAGAACCTGCCTGATACACTTGCCGGCGTTTTTCCAACAAAGACAGAAACACGCACGTTTTTCAAATCTCCGCGTCACAAACCTCAACTGTTTTGCATGATCCTTTCATTCTCATCATGCATCTGGTCCCAAGTCCCAAGTCTGCGCAACCAACTGAGAAGGGGTTTACTCCATCTCTGAAGTTGATCGGCATTTCCCCAGTCATTGCCGTCATTGCAGGACCATCGGATCACTGGAACCATCAAGCGTGACCTTGTCAGGGTCCAGCAAATCGTCCAGTCAAGCACTGACCATGGCCTGTCTTATGGTGCCGCCCATATCCCGGGCATTACCACTGCCCCGGGACCTGGGGCTCCATTTTCATGTGATGATGAAATGCGGGGGATCACGAGTGAAACCCATTCATTCATTCATTCATTCGTACGTTGCTCCGCAGTCACGGCACAGCATGCCAGCCAGGATCGCGGATACTTGTCGTCCTGGGCAGTCATGTGGGTTATCGTCTACCGTGTCTATTTTCAGCACGCCCTCGTCGGGACCGATACGCGAGGGGGACATTGGCGAGAAAGGAGGCCATGTCGCTCGTCTGATCGAGGCATCCGACCTCGATCGTGGCCCGGGTGTGGTCACGGCACAGACGAGAACATCGTCTTCTGTCTCCCATCGCCGACGCCATTATCCCCAGTGTCGCTCGCTAGTCTGATCACGTCACGCCTGTCATCTGGGGCAGCTCATGCCCGTATCCGTGCCCGTGCCCGTGCCATGCCAAATGTCGTGTCCAAGTGTTGTCAACGGTCGCCGCTGCATGACGCGGTGCGTCAGTACGGGGACATTTGACACGCATACCATTGCCTAAAGCAACCAGGCACATCACGCAGTGTCAACTTTCTTTTTTTTTTTTTTCTTTTTCAATTCATCCTGTATTGGTATTGAGTACCTAATAGCTGTCTATGTAGTGTTTTGCTCCTTGCCCATTTTCGCATGTGTATGATGGCTTTTGCCGTTGCCAGCAGAGTCTTAATGTGTTGCCAGAAGGGGAAGAAAAAAAAAAAAAAA